>BPTQ01000006.1:69982479-70152436 GCA_019973895.1 Chrysanthemum seticuspe | reverse complement strand
TTTTTTTTTTTTTTTTTTTTTTTTTTTTTTTTTTTTTTTTTTTTTTTTTTTTTTTTTTTTTTTTTTTTTTTTGCCCGATGGTAGGATGTAGATAGGAAATTTAAATACAAACAAATAAAGTCAATAGATCTCAAATCTCACAGCTCAGAACCGAATCGTTGCGGTAAGAAGTATACGTAAATTGTATCTCTAAAAACTGAATGGTGGTGATTTATCGGATAGGGTGGTTTGGGAATAAAGGGATGGCATTCGGATTGCAATGTTGGGAAATTTCTGGAGAAACTATCAGAAAGGATCCACGAATGCGGTTTCGCTACCTCCAAACTAGATAAGAGTTCGGATACCATTAGATACATGATCCTGGCCAATTACTCACAAATAGAAGGTAAAGGATATAACAATATAAAGTATATATGTGGGCTCTCTCTACACTCATAGGTTTGTGGGGTACACTCCACGATCATACATTAAAGGCACGAACAATACTGAAAATGCCCCGAATATACACAACACTTTTTTTTTTTTTTTTTTTTTTTTTTTTTTTTGTATGCCCGATGGTAGGATGTAGATAGGAAATTTAAATACAAACAAATAAAGACAATGGATCTCAAAATCTCACAGCTCAGAACCGATTTTTTTTTTTTTTTTTTTTTTTTTTTTTTTTTTTTTTCATACACTTTTCCTCTACCATCCTCTACAATAACATCAAAATACTAGGGATTTACAGGCATATCCCTACACTTGAGTTTTTTTATTACTCTAACACTAATTTGACCCGAATTGAAAAGATAAAAACACTTGGGGTACATTATTACGCAAACAAAGGGAATTTGAATTTAACGTTCCCTTCCCGTCATTTCATAAACTTTAACTTTTCCCATGAATCCCAATCATCCCAAAACTGTATACAAAGGATATGACTCGACTTAGCAACTTATGCAAGCAACTAGATAATTGAACTAAGGGTTTAGGGTGATAACAAAAATTGCACTAAAAGTGAGTGCATAAAGGGTAGGCTAAGGCGATTTGGGTGTATATTTGGGGGTGGGGTGTAAACAATGCTCTTCATTGATATTCTGGAAAAACCGAAACATCATGAGAACCGCGAAAAGGATAGGCTCTGAGGGGTTAACTAGGGGTATCGTGTACTAAAGATGAGTACAACGCAAAGGGTGTGGGGGAATTACTCAACCGATGTGGAAGAAGTAATTATATTACAGGTATCAAACAAGGGTTATCCTAATGCCTCTTATCATTTAGTTATTCCTAACTATACAAGTGTAGCCTCACTTGCAATCTCGGAATGCATCACAAAACAAGTTCTAGAATCTAATATACTACCGGTTCACACTCTAAGCATTAAAGATGAATGCTTTTAATTCCTACTAATCTAAGGGCGATCCTCACATTTTGGGTGGAATTTGGGTGGTAAGGGTTTTTGTGCTAGTCATGCAACTTCCTATCCATGAGACGCTTTTGTTAAGACTAATGGCCCACTCCTATATGTCATAAAAAATTTTAAATTTGGTGCCAAAATTACCCTAACCGACATTTCCTCATGGTTTATTACACAATCACAATTGGACAAAGCAAATAGTCAAGGATAAGCATAGTTTCAAAGTTCCCGTTTTATTTTCTCTCCATACACTTAAACTGAACATTGTCCCCAATGTTCCCCGAAAGTATCAAAGTTATGATAAAAGAAGGTAATTAAAAATGAAAGAAACTAATACTCCCCTGATTAGCTCGGTAGGATCCGTGTAAAGTGGTGGTTAAATTCTTTTCAAGAAGAATTATTGCGTGAAAAGCTCCTTCCAATCTTATGTAACTTCTTCTTGACAAACTAAACCTGCACACTTGAAGAAAACAAACGAAACCTTCGCGTAAAATCGGCGGTAATAATATATATAAGACTCGATTTAAACTAGGATATAATGCTTGTGGAATGGATGTTTACAGAATTTCTAAGAAAATTAAGACCTGGAAAATTCCAAAAATTTATAAGTAGCTCAGAAAACGAGAAAAAGTAATCTGATGTTTTTACTCCTTCCTGACGCCGTCAGGTTGCAATCCTGACGCCGTCAGGTTATCCTGACAAAAACTGGTCTGCGATTTTCTGTAAAAAATTCTGGAAAATTTACATCTTTAGAATCTGGAAACATTTCTGCAAAACATTCATTATGACTCGATACAAGCATTTGACTCGAACAAACAAACATAAATATCTTTTAGTTAATTGTTATTCTCATGTTTACGTTTCTTTTGAAAACGTGTGTAATCCTCCCTACACTTATCCCTTATGTAAAATACCTTTATATGCACTTAAGACGAGGTTAAAAACAAAATAAAGCATTTTCACAAATTTAAACATTAGGATAAACAATTAATAAAAGATATATGACACTAACAAGCAAACAATTAAGCATGGGTTGCCTCCCACGAAGCGCTTTTCTTTATTAAAGAGTCTTGTAGCTAGACTCGTAGTCGTGCTCCTACGTTTCCTCACCACCGCCCTCTTGACGGCCTCTAATGGGGGATTCCATGTTGTAGAAGTGCCCTAAAATGCGCTTCTCTAAGAGTTCATCCTCTCCCCAATCGATCCTGTATTCCGGTCCTAGGCTCAAGCAATCCTTGTAGAATCCGAAAATCTTAGCCATAACATAATCAACACCTTTCTCGCTATCCTCATCATTCCTATAATAGACCAATAGTTTAAGTTCCTTTTCATCATTAGAGAGTGATGAAAACTTCTCAATCTTAAACGGCATTTGGTAAGCTATGTCATCGGTCTTATTCTTGAATCGCACTACTCCTAATGAGGGGTCATAGGTCATCCCGGTGCTTTCTATGAAAGGTTTTCCTAGAATAACATGGGACAAGCTAGGGTCTATGGCTGTGCTAATATCATCCACAATTATGAAGTCTGTAGAAACCGTGAAACTACCTATATAAACGGGCAATCCCTTAACTCTACCAAGAAAATTGCAACTAACATTAGGATCATTGGGGTCTTGCCTAGTTGGAATAGGCTTCTTCAATATCCTATTGTAGTAGGTGCTAGTCATTATGTTGATTGGGGACTTGCGATCAATGTAAGCTTTTGCCACAAAAAGGTGTCCTATGACACATGGTATGTTAAGATTCCAAAGGTTCCCAAACTTAATTCGAGGACTTTTCCTAACATACATGTGGCGGAGGTCACGCACTAAGTGAGGGTGGCGAGATAGTTCTTCTTCCGTAGGAAATTTGTTGAAATAGTCAATGTCTACTTCATCTATTTCCTCGGGTATTTCCTCATCCACAAGTGTATAGTCCTCTTCGTCATTTGTTTCATCAGGTTCAACTAAGGCGATGGTATTGATGAATTGGACATACTTTAGCTTGCTTGGATCCTTAATCTCTATGCCTGAAGGCTCGGGAGTTGAGATAGCACTAACCTTCTTATCACTAGCTATGGCTTTCAAAAGGTTGTCTATTTTCCTACCCATCTCGGCTTGTTGATTATTAAAGCTTAGCCATTTGGGTTTCTTGGGATGCAACTAGGTTTTGCAACATCCCTTCGATGTTTTGTTGGTTAGGACCGTTAGGTGGGGGCCATGAGAAATCATTAGAAGTGAATTCTTTGGTTTGTCCCCAATAAAAGTAGGGCTTGTTTTTCCATGCTTCACGGGTTTCATTGAAATTCCTAGGTCCGGGTGTTGTAGGGAATCTTCCTCCCGCTCCATTAATACGCGAGGATGCGTAGTCAACATAAGCGTGTTCGGGGGATCGGGTGCTAGTGCGCGTGTTATGAGGATCACAAAACGGCTCGCACGAGGAAGAAGCTTTGTTCACATGGTGTGAAGATTTAGGATTTTCGTAGGAACTCATGAGGAATTTAACTTGATCTTCAAGTTCGATCATCCTACGGTCGGGAAGAGGCAAGGAGATTGCCTTGATGGTTTTGGGCAGCTCACGGGGGTCATCCCAACTTTCGTTGTCATAGAGGGCGAGGTCCTCTATTATTTCCCATGATTCTTCTGCGGTGAGATCACTAAGTTTTCCACCGGCCGCTTGGTCAATGGATCGCTTAGTGGGAAAGTTGACATGATCATAAAAGATTTGGACTTGGAGCCAAAGATCAATGCCGCGATGAGGGAATTTATGAAGTAAGTCCTTGAATCGGGTCCATGCTTCGTAGAGAGATTCACCTTGACGTTGTTGGAAGATCAAGATGTCATTCCTAAGCTTAGTGGTTCTCCCCAGTGGGAAAAATTGAGCAAGGAAGCGAGAAGTAAGATCATCCCAACTTGAGATGGAGCCGGCGGGAAGTCGCTCAAGCCAATTACTAGCTTGGTCCCGTAGAGAGAATTGGAAGAGACGCAGGCGCGTGGTCTCCCGAGTAGTAGCATCAAGGTCGATGGAATCGATGATTTTGAGGAAATCCCTCAGATGCTGATTTGGATCTTCGGAACGAAGTCCATGGAATGCACATCCGTTTTGCACCAACCGGATGGTGTCGGATCGCAGGGCCGTAGTTTGGGCTTGGTCGAGAAGCTCAATGGTGTTCCTATAGCCTAGGTGGCTTGGTCTTGAGTATTCACCAAGAGTACGGGCTCTTGGCGGGTCATTTGGTGGTGGGTTGATGAATGGTAGTGGGTTATCACCTTCCATGATGAAAAGTGATGGGGTTACGAACAAAGGTCACGAAGAAGGGGGATAGACTAAGAGAGATATAAAAAAATGAGAAAAAAAAAAGTTTACTTGATAGGAATCAGGAAAAGAAACCTAAACGAGGTGGACTACTAACTAGCTATTCTATTCCCCGGCAGCGGCGCCAAAAACTTGATAACGCTACACGCGTCGTTCGGGGTCAAAGGAACTTCCTTTTCTTCGAGCAAGTTTTATAACACCCTAGGCAGTGAACCTAATCGTTGTAGTGTAGTAATTAGGGTAAGCCACGGGTATTGATATTATTCTCTAGGGGAATAGGAATGCTAGTAGGGAGTTACTACGCTAAGGTTAAGGTTGAGGAAGATTATTTTTTTATCTTTTTATATTTTATGAAAAATGGAAAGGTACGAATCTCGGGTATTGGATTTGGGGGGTTGGTATTTCTACCGATTACTCTACTATTATCTAATTATCTAACTAAGGTTGTGGGAGTCTATGTCTAATTAATGTGTGCTCGTATGATAGTTTAAAGATGTGTTTACTTAGTTTGTATTACTCCTTAATTATCTCCTATTGATGGTTGAGTATCACGTCTTATTCCTAGTTGCGTTGTGTGTCTAAAGTTGTAGGGTATGGGTTTCTCCCTAACTCTTCGAAATTACCAAAGGGTCTTGTCTACAAACCCACTAGAGATTATAAACTCCTACTCTAAGGCGCTCTTTGGATGGTTTAGCCTACAATTACTCAGGTAATTATACTCTAAGGTTCACAAAGATGAATCAAGCATTAAGTACACAACGAATGACCTATCGCATTACTAGATCATTAATCAACTAAGATAAGAAACAACCAATCAATATTCAATAATTAAGTTTCATACTTCCTAAGCAAACACACAAATAAATTAGCCGGACATGGAGAACATGCAAGCATACACACAAATAATCAAAGACATAATTGAATTAATGAAGTAAAGACTTATCTTGGTGTAAGGTAGGGTTTAAAACCCTAAAATACTGTACAAGACACCTTAGGTTCGGTTTTAGGTTTTTACTCCAAAGAATCTCCACACAAAGACTAAAAAATTCGGATTCTATATATAAGATTACAATTGCGACGACGTCACCTTATGTTTAATGACGCTGTCGTGTCGCCGCCATTAGGGTTTCGTCTTGGCCACGTTAACCTTGCGACGGCGTCACCTTATGTCCGTGACGCCGTCCTCTTCAGCTTCTACCGTCGTCTGGATTGCATCTAGGCCGTCTGAGTAGCGACGGCCTACTCTTTCACAACTAGACGTCGTCACTTGAAAACACGAGTTTTGGGTACTGGGTCGTCACAATAATTTTGGGACGGCGTCGCCAATAGCACCTGACGCCGTCGCCTTCTGCTTTCAGCAACTGTGAGTGTCTCAATTTCGACTTTGGCCATTTTCTTCATATATTCGCGCCTTTTCGTCCAAATAAGTGGCATTCCAGCATTTTGCCTTCACGAGACCTAAAAAGTGAAAAGGAATGATATTAAGCAATAACGGATACAAAAGTGATCAAATAAAGACTTAAACGACCCCTCAAAATGGTACCTTTTAAAACCTTATCAAGTTACACATGAGTGAAACAGGCCCAGTGTATGACACTGATGGCTTGTCTCAGGTACCCGAACAAACCATCATCATATCTGAAATAATATCTCCATCAATATCTGAATCCGGCACGGCTCAGAATGTTCAAAATGAGTCATCTACATCTCATTCTGACGATTTTCAAATAAACCCCGTAGTTACATTTGACGATCCAGATGACCTTATGGTTTCCCTTGATAATCAAATTGACTCCGTGGTTATACTTCAGGATCTAAATAATGATCATGTTGTGACTCACGATGAACACGATGAACCTTTGCCTCATCCAGATCTTGTTCTGTTACTTAAAGACCAACAATCCCAAATTGCTGAATGTGTTGCATTAAATCAGTCCTTAAAAAGTAAAAATGCACTGTTAACCAAGGATTTTGAATGCTTACAAATGCAACTCAACTTTTTCAAAACTCAAGAATACCGTGAAAAAGGTTTTGAAGCCGCTTTTGAAAAATCTCATCAAAACGAAAAATATTTAGAGAGACAGATGCGTGATCTAGCCGCCTCGAAGAATGCTTTGTTGTCTGAATTAGAACAACTGAAACACGAACATAAAAAGCAAATTAACGCTCTCACCTTGGAAAATCAAAAAGCTAAGGCTGAGTTGTTAAATTGTCAAAAACAGTTCTCCGCATACAAAAAGCATTCAACGAATCGGGTAGATGACCTTCTTGAAGAAATTATCGGCTTGCAAAACAAACTTAAAGAGTTTAAAACTGTTGTTTACAAACATGGTGAATCAGTAACAGCTATTGAAAAGTTTACCTTAAAACCCAATCCAAAAGGATATGGAAAAAATCTAGCTGATTACAAACCAAAGCTTTCACTAAAAACATTCAAACCAACTCCTGAAGTTTCCAGTGCAGAATACAAAATTGATAATACTGTCATGAGTGTTGTTGAATATCATCGTCAAGAGGAATTAGAAGCAGAAGACGAGAGTCGATCAAAATTAAAAAACGTTGTTTACAACAAACCTTTTAATTATAAAAACGCGGTCACTTTCGTCACACCAACGGATTCTTCTAACACACCAAGGGTTATCATCAAAACACCTGAGTCTTCTAATGTTAATCCCAAAACAGATTTTGCAAAAACTTATGGTCCTTTACCTTCCATTAGTGAAGTAAACTCAAAACCTGAAAATCGAAAAATTCTTCGATATTTTGACATTTTCATGGCTGACCTCAAAATTTTACAACATGAGATAGAATATCGCTCTGAAATCAAAGCTGAACATTTTCAATCGCCTCTGGCGCGAGAACAAAGAGACATTTTTCAGAAAAATCTTTTACCTAATGTTAAAAACTTGAAAAGTTGTGCAATTACCTGGGAAAAGGATTTTCATAAGGAACTTGGGGTAATGAAAAACGTTTTCGAGAAAATAGAAACATCTATTTCTAATACTAAACGTAAAAAGAAACTCTTGAGAAAAGATGTTGATCGACTCTTGGAAGATGTTATCTGTGCTGATATCCATAATGTTGTGTTATTCTATTCTTTGCCATATGCATCTGATTATATCTCTGCTGATATTGTTGAAAATGTTGTAACTGTTGAGAACACCGATAATGTGCTTCAGATCGAGTCTTTAAAAGCTGAAAATAAACGATTACTCAATGAAATCTACAATGCAAAACGTCGTCTTCATTGGTGTGAAAAAGATATTCACAATCATCAACTTAGTTTTCAAAAGAAAATCGCTTAGTTGAGTGCAAAATCTTCTGATCCTAAAATTGAGCAACTGGATGATCAAAACGTGTCTTTGAAAAGTCAAATCTCAAAATATGAACAAGAACTTTCAAAAGTTAAACAGGAATATGGTGTCATATTTGATTTGCTCAATAAGACTCATCATGAAGCATCAAACGAACTTGATGACTATCTTGCTCACACTAGAGATGTCATGAATTTTGCTGGAAATATTCGTTCTGAAAATCAAGATCTGATTCACACTATCTCTAAGTTACGGGAAATGTTAGGAAAGTATGAACAAATTCCGCCTACTGTGATTAAGAGATTAGCACCAGTCAAACTTAGTAATCGTGAACCTAGAATTCCCACTGCCAAATCACAAGTTGCTAATGTGTTTCCCTCTACTGAAACAGGAATAGGTGCATCTTTTCCAAACGTCCGCACTTCACAGCCTAGGAGCACTCAATCGACGAATAGGAAGTTGCGACCTAAGAAAAGATCAATAAGGAATGCTAAAGTAGAAGAACACCCTAGGACTCTGAATAAAACTCATGTTGCTTCCACTATAGATGTTGCGTCTGGCAAATGTAATACAAATAGTGATGTAACGAATGCTAAACCGTTAAGTACTTTTGATATTCAGTCTGATGCACCTTGTGTTATTTGCCGGAAGAGTATGAATTTTGATTGTCATGACAAATGTGTTGCTAAAGCTATAATCTCTCGATTACGAAATCCTAAGAATCGGGATACCTCTAGGCCCACTAATCATTCTAAGTCTGTGCTTGGTAGTCCGCCTTCTTTAGATTCTAAGCTAACCATTGCTGTCACTGTAGCTCTAGTTTCACATCCTAAGAATGTAGTACCACCTAGTGTTTTCACTAAGACTAAAGCAAAGAGTAGTTATAGATGGCAGAAATGGATATATAACACACTAGGATTTAAATGGATGCCTAAAATTATCAATGTGTGTATGTCTAACATACCTGCTTCGGAACCCTCTAACATTTCGGGTTCCACATCTACTTCTATTCCATCTGTGTCGTCTATGTGTAATGCAGGTGATACAGATCATTCTCTGGATTGTGGATAGCGGATGTTCCCGACACATGACAGGCAACCTTAAACTGTTATCAAACTTTATTGCAAAGTTCATTGGCACTGTCAGGTTCGGGAACGATCACTTCGCGGCTATCATGGGCTACGGAGATTATGTCAATGGGAACATCGAAATCAGCAGGGTTTACTATGTGGAAGGCCTCGGTCACAATCTGTTTTTAGTAGGTCAATTTTGTGATGGAGATTTGGAGGTTGCTTTCAGGGAGAAAACTTGTTTCATTCGTGATCTGCAAGGAAATGACCTTATGTCTGGCTCGCGTAATTATAGTCTCTACACTATCTCTATGCAAGACATGGTTGCTTCCTCTCCCATCTGCTTACTTTCAAAGGCAACATCTACAAAATCCTGGCTATGGCACCGTCGTCTATCACATCAAAACTTTCAAACCATCACCAACCTTGCTCGACACAAACTAGTTGAAGGACTCCCACGATTCCGGTATTCAAAAGATCACCTTTGCTCAGCCTGTGAACAAGGGAAAAGCACTCGTGCTCATTTTCCTTCAAAGGTGGAACACAACTCTCAACATGTGCTTCATTTTCTTCACATGGATTTGTGTGGCCCGATGCGCGTGCAAACGATCAATGGCAAACGCTACATCGTAGTAATTGTTGATGACTACTCACGATGGACTTGGGTCTACTTTCTTCGTAGCAAAGACCAAGCTCCACAAATGATCATCACCTTTCTCACAAAAATACAGGTTCAGCTCCGCAACATCGTCAGGCTAATTCGGACAGAAAAAGGAACTGAATTTGTTAAGCAAACCCTTCGTGAATTTTATGAGAAAGTGGGAATTCAGCATCAAACATCTATTGCACGTACACTTGAACAAAACGGAGTTGTTGAAAGACGAAACCGAACGTTAGTGGAAGCTACAAGAACAATGTTAATCAATGCTAAAATTCCAGATTACTTATGGGAAGAAGCTGTATCTACTGCATGCTATACTCAAAACCATTCTATGATCACAAAACGCCCAACAAAACACCTTTCGAGCTTGTCCACAACCATAAACCGAATCTCAAACACCTTCATGTATTTGGATCCCTTTGCTGTCCGAATAATGATCGTGATGACTTTGGAAAGCTCAAAGCCAAAGCCGACATTGGAGTCTTTATTGGATATTGTGAGAATTCTAAAGGTTACCGGATCTGGAATCGTCGTACAAAACAGGTGATGGAAACGATTCATGCTCATTTTGATGAACTCACGGAAATGGCTTCTGAGTATAACAGCTTAGAACCCGGTCACAACCGTTTAAACTTCCCTCAACCCCCATCATCAGCTGAAGAAAGCCCTCAGCTAACTCGTCAATAAATAGAAAGGTTATTTGCTCCTCTGTTCTGTGACGAAATTGATGAACGTGCTCCAGGTATATCCGCTGTTTCCGCTGCACAACCTGATAATATTCCTATACCTGATACGCCTGCTACAACAACTACTGTTGACGATGCACCTACACCAGTTGACTCCAACACAACAGTTGAACACACCGCTTCCACCAATGATGAACCAGCTGATGATATTCTGAATGAAGTACCCCCACCGGCAGATTTTGATCCAAATGCGTTCTTCAACCCGTTTGCCAATGAGACTGCTACACCAGATGTCGCAGAATCTTCAACAAACCATTTGAACCCTTAGAATCTGCACAATGTATACCAACATCAACCCTCTATACATAGATGGACAAAAGACCATCCTCTGGCTAACATTATTGGCAACCCGAATCAACCAGTCGTTACGAGACAACGTCTTCACACAGATGGTGAACATTGCATTTATGCACTCACTGTCTGCCAATCTGAGCCTAAAAACATTAAAGATGCAATGACAAAAGACAACTGGATTGAATCCATGCAGGAAGAACTCAACCAATTCAAACGTCTTGAAGTATGGGAACTGGTTGAAAGACCAACAAGGGTCTACGTCATTAGTCTAAAATGGATTTGGAAAAACAAATTGGATGCTGAAGGGAACGTCATCCGAAACAAGTCACGTCTAGTTGCTAAGGGTTATCGTCAGGAAGAGGGAATAGACTTTGAAGAATCTTTTGCTCCGGTTGCTCTTCTTGAGGCTGTTCGGATATTTCTCGCGTTCGCTGCTCATATGAATATGACGGTCTATCAGATGGATGTCAAAACGGCGTTTCTCAATGGACAACTTAAAGAAACGGTCTATGTTAGCCAACCAGATGGATTCGTTGATCCTGAGTTCCCGAACCATGTCTACAAACTGAACAAAGCTCTTTATGGTCTCAAACAAGCCCCTCGGGCATGGTACGATAAGCTATCATCTTTCCTCATTGCCAATAATTTCACCAAAGGCTCGGTTGACCCAACTCTTTTTATACAATATCACGGGGCATACATCTTAATTGTTCAAATTTACGTGGATGACATCATTTTTGGGTCTACACATAAAAAGTTTTCAATCGCTTTTGCAAAACTAATGAAGAAAAATTTTGAAATGTCCATGATGGGTGAACTTACGTTCTTTCTAGGACTGCAAGTTCATCAATCACCCCATGGTATTTTCTTGAGTCAGTCCAAATATGCCCTTGAATTGTTAAACAAATTTGGAATGAAAACCTGTGATACTTATGCCACACCAATGACTCATACCAAGAAGCTAGATGCTGATTTACATGGGAAATTAGTTGACCCAACCAAATACCGAAGTATTATTAGGTCCCTCATGTATCTAACAGCTAGCAGACCTGATATTGTCTTTGCCGTTTATCTATGCTCCCGTTATCAGTCGCGACCAACTGAAACCCACCTCTCTGAGGCTAAAAGAATCCTCCGATACATCAAGGGAACCATTAACTTGGGGATCTGGTATCCGAAGGATTCTGGTTTTGAACTAATCGCTTTTTCAGACGCTGATCACGCAGGATGCTTAGACTCAAGGAAAAGTACTTCAGGAGCACTACAATTTCTTGGTGATAAACTGGTGTCTTGGCAATCAAAGAAGCAGGATTGTACATCGCTGTCATCAACCGAAGCAGAATATGTAGCCATGTCCGCGTGTTGTGCTCAAGTCATCTGGATGCGAACACAACTCAAAGACTATGGTTACGTATTTGACAGAATCCCGATGTACTGCGACAATCGGAGTGCCATTGCGATCTCGTGCAACTCAGTTCAGCACTCGAAATCAAAGCACATTGATCTAAGCTATCATTTCATCAAGGACCACGTGGAATAGGGTACCGTTGAATTATACTTTGTGGGTACAGAATACCAATTGGCAGATCTTCTCACCAAAGCCTTGCCTCCCGCTAGGTTTAATGAGCTGGTCCACCTGATTGGTATGAGGTGTTTGACTCAAGAGGAATTGGATGAACTCTTAAAACAGTCTTAAAAACCTGTCAAACACCAAAACATCCTTTGTAAATATTTTTTCAAAAACAAAATACAAAAATATAAAATCCGATAAAACAACAAAAATATTCTCCTAATCTATCTTTCTTTCAACATGGCAAGTACATTTCTTCCGTCAACACTTTAATCTTTCAAAATTCAGTATTTTTCCGATCAAGTGTTGAGGGGGAGAAAATAATCTCTTAACTGCTTCAAAACATCTGTGTACTTGCATGTTATCATATCTCGGTTGAATCTTTTACAAATGGTGGTACATTTTCTGGTTCAAAAACACTCCTCGGACTTAAATTAATAACCTTTCACTATTCTCTCAAGTCGAGGGGGAGTGTCGTCATGTTTCTTTCCTAAAAATCTTTGTTTGGTAACCAAAATGGAAGTTAAAAGGCTTTGTTTGAAAAAGGAAAAGGTGGAGGGACCAAAACTGTCAAAACCTTAAAGATATTTTGAATAAAAATATCCTCCACCTAACATTTCACTTCTCATTTATTACTCAAAACACTAATACATCCTACGCCTAAGAATCGTTCGTCAAAACCGTGTTTAAGATCGTCAATTTGAAAGTGATTTCATGTTCCTAACAAGATTCTAAACAATGGTTTTAAATTTTACACGAATCCAACGGTTAAAACATCGTGTAATCTTGATTTAGTGGTCTACGCGTAAACGTATGAATACCCAATCAAGAATGGGTGTTTATGGTTAAAAAGAATGTGTCAAAATGTTTTAACAACATCTATGATATCGTTTCTAAGCTCAAAACAAACCAGTAACACGAATTGATGATTTTTGAATATTAGGGTTTATGAGTCGAATTGGGTATTTTTGAATGTGAAGTGTTTTGGTCAAAAAGGTTGTTGTGTAATGCTTATATGATGATAAATTGATGATTTCCATGCTCTATAACCACCCAGAAACACTAATTGTGTCAGAATTAGAAATTAGGGTTTAAGGTTCTTGAGTTTGGGTATTTTTGATTCACTGAAAACTAAGTGTTAAGACTTGGTCAATATGCTCTCACAACATCTAAGATATACCAGAAAAACTTTGGTGCAAATTCTATGGCTAAAATTCATACGCGTAGATTTAGGGTTTTAGACTATGCGTAAGGATTTCTACGCATAACTGTTTGACATGTGTTCTTGCCATAAATTGTTGTTAAAATGATTTTCTGTGATAATGTTAATGATTTGATGAACTTATTTCAGGATTTGTTACGCTTAAAATTCAGAACAAAGGTCATTTGCATTTCTACGCATAAGGATTACCCTACGCGTAGTCAGTTATGCCTACGCGTAAGGTTCTACAGTGGGACTACGCGTATCCTGTGAAGGATATGCGTAAACAGTTCCTCTACGCATAAGGTCTACTCTTACGAGTAAACCTTACGCGTAAGGTTTTTATACGCCTACGCGTAAGATCTACGTGTAAGGTCCCCTTTTCCTACGCGTAACTTTTTCTACGCGTAAGATAGGATCCTACGCGTAAGCTTATAACTACGCGTATAAAACACATGATTACGCATAACTTTGTCATTGCTACGCATAAGCCTGGATGGACCTTCATTATGAATTGTTACGTGTACAAACTTGTTAATAAACTTATCATATCATCACGAATCCAATAATGTCACTAATAAACTTAATCGTTTGATATGTTGTGAGCAATAAGTGATAACATAAACTTTAAAACTTAAAGTTAACTAACTCACGAAACATTTCACGACATCATTAGACTATTGGACAGACAAGTGACTTAGGACTCGTAACAATCATTATCACTGTACATTCAATAACTAGACAATAAGACCTTTTGTTGACTAACATTATGTCTTTCGATATGTTGGTTCTTTTGGCTAATGTTATTTCAGATCACGACATGGCTGAACAAATGAATGTGGATGCATCTGAAGTTCTCTCCATTGCTGATATCTATCCTTATGGCTATCCAATGAAGATAGGAAATAATAATCTCCGTGTTGACTTTGACACCCTCACTTGCTCAGAATCTTCGTGTCTAATTGCTATTGATATTCTGAGGACTCATCCGTATCAAAACATGCTCACTCACTCTGCAACTATTCCAGAGATCTATATCCAACAGTTCTGGAACACTATGGAAAGGGTCAAAGGACGGACTGCTGTGACAGTAACTCTGAATCACAAACAAGTCACCATTACACCTGCAGACTTAAGGGCTGTTCTCCTAATTCCTGAAGTCGATCCAACCAAACTATATGCCACACCTGTTGAAGAGCTCACTCTCCAATTCTTAATCGATATCGGTTATGACGAGGCTACAGGAGTAATCACCAAGCATTCTCACGTAGAGCTTAAGAGTATTCCTCAACCCTGGAGAACTCTCTACATGATCATCACCAAGTCTGTTTCTGGTCGTGACAGTGGCTATGAGCATCCTAAGCTCATGGAACTTCAAATATTTTGGGCACTGGTCAACTTGAAACACATCGCTATCGAAGCTCTGATTTGGGATGACATGATGTCATTTCTCAACAAGCTTGGCTCAAAGATTCCCTACATCAGATATACTAAACTATTGATCCAGAGAGCACTTGGACTTCATCCTGATATTCCCAAGAGGCTCAATGACCCCGACAATCATGATATGTTGATGGAACCTATTCTATCTGTCAGAATCAAGGAATCGTCTACAAAGAAACAAGGTGCTGTGTTGCCAGATTTCCTTCTAACTGAAGATGTCAGAAAACTTGAAACGTACAAAAGGTATCTGGAAGCAGTTAGACAAGGCAAAGTTGGTCATCTCGAAGAAAAATCTTCTGGAACACCTGTAAGGAGAACCAGAAGAGGAAGTGCAGGAAGCGCAACAAGTACTGTGAGTCAAAGGAAGTTTCCTAAAAGGAATCCTCCTTCTAAAAGGATTGTTCCTGTAAAGGAAGCTGAACCTATTCCCACACTTGAACCACAAAGAAAGCTTGTGGACGAGAGCTCTGAAGGTACTGACACAGATGAAGAGGTTCATTACTCTGCAACTGCAACCGAAGCACCTGCCTCAGTAGCAAAACCTCCAAGTCCTCCAGCTGTCCAAGGAAAAGGGAAGACTCCAGCAATTGTTCCCTATAATGAGAGCTCTGAAGAAGAAGAAGAGCAACTGGATAAATCATACAGGAAGAAGTTTAGAATCGTCAGACACCTTCAAACGGCTGAAGAATTTGCTAAAGATCAAATGGGTGGCCCCGGAGGATCAAGTGGTGCTACCCACTCCTCTCCAGATCCTGATGCGGTTAATCGACCCGATAAGGGATCTGGTGCCACCACTCGTGTGCAACAACAAAAGCCTGTAGAGGATACTATTGTATATGATTTTGAGAAACTGGAAACTGAGAAAGATAAAGATGCTGCTTACGACGATGTGCTTCTGGATAGTCCTTCAAGCTCACAGAAGGAAAATTCTGAACCACCAAAGGACCCGGAATCTCCTCACATCTCATCATCATCGGATTCTTCATCTCATTCATCACCACCACCATCTAAGATGTCAACCAAATCATCATCCAAATCCGTGAAGAAACCACCTAAATCTTGGATTTCTCAGACTCATGAAAGAATTGTGAAAGTTGTCCAACAAGTCAGAAAGAAGGACATACTTTACAGAAAACTGAATTGGTTTGCTGACCAAATACAGTACTTAAATGATGAGAAAGACAAGATGCAAAAAGAAAGGGAATTTGTTCAGAAGTTCATGAAGAGTCATCGTAAAGAGGAACTGAACAAAATGATCGAAGGTTACATTAACAAGTACCTTCAGGATATCGTTCCTAAAGTCCAAAAGGAACTGGAGAAGACAGCAAGAGATCATACCCACAAGTTTCTTCTCGACACTGTCCCCGGTGTGACTAGAGAAGTATTTTCCAGACAACTCACCCCTAACATCGTCGCATTGATTAAACATACAATGGCCAAAGAAGCTGATCTCTCTGAATCTGAGTTAATCGCTAAACTAGTGATGCAAATGTCAAAGCGATCTGGAACGTTTACTTCGGATGAAGCTAAATTTTTTGAAAATCTACTTGATTTTCAACTCAGATAATCATGCAAGGAGTCAGCCGATCAACCCAAACGGCCAAGAGATGACGATGATAAGGACAAGGACTCTGCATCTAAACATCAGAAGCAATCTGGTGAATCTTCTTCGATGCCACCTCCTCTACAACGGACTTCTTCTCAACAGAAGTCTCCTCCACCTTGGTCTTCTACTGATAAACCTCGGGACGATTCCGAGTTACCACCCCTGACTCAACAAACAGGTGATTACTTTGAGTATACGGGTGGTGACGATGAAGAGGTCCTCGAGCCCCAACAACAACCCACCTCTCCCAAACAAGGACATAAACCAGCATCATCATCTAAGCCTTCGAAAAAGAAGAAGAAGACGCTTCATACTGACGTCATATCATGGCTAGATGACGATAAAACTGAAGAATTTGATTGGTTTGCTACACTTGTTAACAACACTCCCTACCCTGATGAAGGTCAAGAATTGGTAGACGGTAGTACCTTGGAGCATGCAAAGATTTTGCAAGAAAGATTCCGTGTGAAGAAGATGACGAAATCTGAATTGAAGCGCATCAAGAATGAAGCATTCCTACTTTTGAAAGACAGCTCGGAAAGTGCAATCGAGGTTGATTATCACCTTGAAAACATTGCTCGCGCCATGTCTAATAACATGGATTGGCTCAACCCAGAAGCAAACATCGACTTCACAAAACGGGACAATCCTCCATATTACACCGACTGGTTTCGACCTCTACCTACCATTGGCCAACCTGATCAGCCTAGGATTCCTTTCAGACACTTCTTCAACAAAGACTTAGATTTTCTTCAACACGGTGGCGATGGTTCAAGGAAATACGCTACATCTCTGACACTTCCATTCCCTGCTGCAATATACTCTGATTGTATAGCCATCGAGGAACGTGCTACCCACATGTTCTCCGACAAAGTGGTAGCGTATGACCAAGATGCAATGTATGGGATTCACCATTGGCCGGAACGCCGAAGAATCTACTACAAAAGCTGCTTGGTCCAGAAGTCTCAACATGCAGTGTTCAGTACTAAAAGTATCGTGGCCATCCAACATGTTGGTCTATCGTCTAAATGGGACTACACTTTTCTCAAGAAGATTGTGGTCAAAAGACAAGACGAAAGGGACTATGCTTTCTCTGAAGCTGACTTTGAGAATTTGAACATCAACGATATTGAAGACATGTATCTTGCCAAAGTTCAAGGTCTCATGAGACAATTTCCAACTAAAGTACAACGTTAATTCATCAAGTCACTGCTCATCTTCATCAGACGCATAGTCATCAAAGAACGTGTTGAAGATCTTCAGCTTGCCGTTGAATCATATCAGAAACGTGTCAACCTCACTCCTCCAACGCTTGATCTTCCCGACATCAATCAGCTAACTCAATATACGCTCATCAGCAAACCATTCAAAGTTGTTTACCACAGTGAACTTCAAAGAAACTGCTTAATGGCGTGTAGTGAACTTCAGAAATTCGGGGATCATACCTTGAAGCGAGTTAGGGATGGATTGGCGTACAGGTTGAAGGATATACACCTGAAAATTGGGTCTTCTAAGCGCTGGAATTCTCAGGAAAGGAGGGATGTGAGAAGGATCATCACCATGATTGATGAACGGTTGTTCAGAAGGGATCAGTTCAGAATGTTGGAAAGTTTTGTTGGTGGTCTACCCAGGATCAACATCACCGGCTATCAACGCCCTGTTCGTACTCCTGGGAACATCACTGCACTTCCTGGTACCCCTTGAATTGTTTCCTTCATATAATTTTGGATGTGTGATTATATATGTCAATGGCTTGTGCACACATAACAGTGTACAACCCGTAATTGTCAAGAAAGGACCCTGTGGTACGCCTCAGTGCCACAATCCTTATAAAAGGAGTGAAAGCTTCTTATTTTTGAGTAAAACCTATCAAACCTTTCATTTTTCAAGATTTTGCTCAAAAACACAAGTACTTCCCCATATGATTTTTTCAAAACATCAACCGTTTATATCACTAGTTGAGGGGGAGTATTGAATTAAAACTTTGTTCACAAATTGTTCATAGTGGTCATCTTCCCGCAACACTCGAAATGGTCATATTTATTGTCAACCGTTCAAAAATAACATTTTTTATGCCATTTTTGAGGGGGAGAAAATTTGTGTGATAAGAAATATGTTGTGCAAAATGCAAATGAATCTGTGTACCTCAGACTTAACCAACGAATTGACGGTACTAAACTGTTAGTAACTCGAAAAGACTTGTCCTGGACGGGTAATAATTTCAAGCTAGTTCGCTAGTAATGTAAACGTGTCTCGCAAAGGACTAGTCCAAGTAGAAAGTACCATTCGAGAAACTCTTGATAGACATGAACTCTGACGGGTTTGACAACCTTTCAAGGTTTGTCTACACCTTCAAGGTAGTTATTAGAGCTAGTTGTCACCTAAAAGCTGACAATGTAACTCTTTAACTATGCAACGTAACCGTGTCTCGCGGGGGATTGTCTATCTTCAGTGGATCAATTCAAAAAGTGCGCGCTCTTTCCTCACTGTGCATTAACCATTAAAACTATTAAGCACATGTGGAGGGGGAGTATTTATGCAAAACTTCATCTCTCACAGTGGTTCAAACATGTTTTTCATTTACAAACCCTTTGAGAGATATTTTCACATACAGTGGTTTTAATGGCAACATAGGTTAGTCATGGAGTTATAAGGTGACTAAGGTTAGGAATAACCGTCCTATGATCTGCCAGAGCCGGAGGGATCTACCCAAGGACACTACCATTAGTTAGTGTTAGAAGTCCTTAGGAATGATTGTAAAAAAAAAAAGGAGAAAATGAGAATCGGAGAAAGAAGGAGTTGAAGAATCAAAAAGAAATGTAAAGTAAAGGGTGAAAAGAAACAGCCCTCCAGATTATTCAACTTAGGGCAGACACCGGGTTCAATTCATATGCTACTGGTTGTCACTTAGTGACACTAGTATTGAAGATTAAAAGTCGTCATGGACCCAGTGACGCATGCACTAAACCTTCTTAGCCACTCAAGTTTTTCTCAACAGAAGCTTGTTTCATTCTCACAGGGAACCCTACGTAAACTATTGGCTTTCTCTTAGAGATCGCTGGTATTGAAGAAGGAGACCCTCTCCCTAGTCTCCGCTCAGGAAAACCAAAACGCACTGTTGAGTCTAGAGCCACGAGATTCATCAAAAGATCTCTTAGGAACATTTGA
Source organism: Chrysanthemum seticuspe (assembly GCA_019973895.1). Taxonomy (NCBI): domain Eukaryota; kingdom Viridiplantae; phylum Streptophyta; class Magnoliopsida; order Asterales; family Asteraceae; genus Chrysanthemum; species Chrysanthemum seticuspe. The sequence continues at coordinate 70,132,671 of BPTQ01000006.1, read as the reverse complement.
CATTTAATCACTTGATGATCAACAAATAAGATCATCAGTGGTTCATATCGAGTCCTTCACAGATCTTAGCAATCTGTCGAGAACATTTATGAGAGGTTCACATCTGTGATCCTCAGTGATTGAATGGAAACTCCTGCCAGGGTCAACATCAAACAGCCCTGACAGCAGGTCACTTCGGTAACTCCCCATGGATTACACGGAGTGTGTCTCAAACGGTCTACAGTCGTGAGGTGATGCTACGGTGTACCTCAGCGACTCATCTGAACTGTAGATATACTTCGGTACATCGTGTTATCTCACTTGTGGGACTCCAGTTCAGGAACGGCCTTTGTAAGAATTAGAGTTGTGTTTTCACACTATGCTATTAACACTCTCGAAGTTCAAACTTGTAAGTGCCGGAATCCGCTTATTACTAACCGTTTGACATGTTTTCTTCTTATGGAAGCTCCGGAGCGGGATGATCATGCTGATTCTTCTCATGCTCACGCCAACATCATCACTAATGGAAGTTTTATCCAAAAACAACACAACCGTCAGAATGATTCTTCATCAAACCAAAGAATCTACAAAGTTAAAGACTTAAAGAACTTCATTAGTATTGAATTCCAACGTCAAAGAGCGTGTGAGCATGTTGAAGAATGACGTGGAGACACTGGAGCAGTGAAGCAGACCTGAGGCAGACTGATGCAGACAATAACATACTATCACTTTCAACACAAAGAACAATGATCAAAGAACAAAGTTAAAGATGACGTCGAAGCATAACTGTTCAAAGATAACTATCTCTCTACACTGGGGAGATTGTTCGAATCAAGGCAATTCCTCTCACAAGAAAGAAGAATGTCTGAAGACGTCAAAGCTAATATTACATCAACGCCTTCACCGTTTACATTCATATATACTTGAGGGGGAGATTGTTGGAATCACTCCTAAACAGTATTTCAAGTATTTATATTTCATATGTAATAGGTAGCTTTATTATGGCCTTTATGTTTGTTTAAGGTCTAGCTTATGTAGAAGGCCCATAAGCTTAGGCCCAAGCCCATATAAGAAAGGATGGGAACTAGGAGTGTTGCCCTAGCTTCCCTCCTATAAATACCCTTGTAAACCCTCATTTGAGGGTTGGTTGTTCATGTTATTCTCTCATTCACTCTCTTTGCATAACCGGTCATATTATCTTGTGTGTGTGTACTTATAACTTGTTCATCCGCCTTCATCTCTTCTCTTATAACTTGTGTTTGTAAAACTAGTGACCTAACAGCATATTTAAAGAAACTTCTAAGAAACTCGCAAAGACTTTTCAATCATAAAACTAGCAAAAGCTTACAAAATTTTTTAAATTTTCACATTTTTGCACAATTTTTTATTTTCTAAGGAAAAACGGGGTTGCGAGAATATACGACAAAAAACAAGCAAGTGCGGTCAAATCAAATCGAAGATTACCCACCCCAGACTAAAACGAAACATTGTCCTCAATGTTTAAAGGCAAGGGTATCACGAAAATCTAAAAGCCGTTTATTAAGTATGCTAGAAGATAAACGTTAGTCGATAAGATTAGGATATCGGATTTCCATCAGCATCGATCATGAAACTTGAGTGGAGAAAAGACAAACTTCGAGCACAAGAGTCTTCATATCGGGAAAATCCTACACACAACATCACAAACAACCAAACACGAGAAATTGAAGAGGCTAACCCCTTCACGTCACTTATTAGAAAATAGAAAGCAAATAGAGATAAGCATGGGGTGCCTCCCACGAAGCGCTACTGTTTTTGGTCACCGAGTCGCTAGCTTGACTCGATCCCCGAATTCACTTATCCTTAGGGAAAGTTTGGAGATCCAGGACAACCATAGATGGAATGTCCCCTCCAAAATAATGTTTCACACGATGACCATTCACCTTGAAATTTGGGCCATCGGGCTAAGAAAGCTCTACCGTTCCATACGGGAAAACCTGAGCAACGGTGAATGGTCCGGACCAACGGGTTTTAAGTTTGCCCGAGAATATCTTCAAGCGAGAGTTAAAGAGGAGAACTTGATCACCAACGTTGAATAGCATTTTGTGGCATTTCATCCTTTTGCGAAATTTTCCCTTGACGTTGGCAAGAATCACAAGATTTAACTAAATCATGAGCATCTCGATATATGGTAGGCCAATAAAACCCGGAGTCAAAAACCTTCTTAGCGGTGTAGCTTGCACCATGATGGCCACCAATGGGTCCGTTATGGCAAGCAGTGAGAATATCAAGGGCCTCTTGGCCATGAACACACCGCCGGATTACTTGATCCGCACAAATCTTAAACAAGTAGGGGTCGTCCCAGAAATAATGCTTAACATCTTTGAAAAAGTTTTTCTTTTGTTGGGACGACATCCCTTTCACGATGAAATTACCCGCATGGTAATTTGCAAAGTCGGCAAACCATGGGATATTCGGGTCTTTCTTAGAAATCATCCCAAGTGTCTCAAGAGGAAATGTTTCTGTGATCTCCTTTTTCTCGAGCACACTTTGATGGGGATTCTCAAGTCTAGAAAGGTGATCGGCAGCGAGGTTCTCCGCTCCTTTTTTGTCAAGAATAGTAACATCAAACTCTTGAAGGAGGAGAACCCACCGAAGTAATCGTGGCTTAGCATCTTGCTTTGCCAAAAGATACTTTAGGGCAGAATGGTCGGTATACACTATGGTCTTCGATAAGACAAGGTAGGGTCGAAATTTCTCAAAAGCATAAACAATGGCCAATAATTCCTTTTCAATAGTCGTGTAATTGTGTTGGGCCTCAGACAATGTCTTACTCGCATAGTGTATGGGTTGAAAATGTTTCGATTTACGTTTCCCCAAGACTGCCCCAATTGCGTAATCACTTGCATCACACATGAGCTCAAAGGGCAAATCCTAGTCGGGGGCAACTAAGATCGGAGCCTCAGTTAATTTCTTTTTGAGAAAATTAAAGGCTTCAACGCATTCATTGGTGAAGATAAACGGAGCATCCTTCTCGAGGATGAGGGAGTTTAGCTATAAAGTCGACTTTAGCTCGGTCGACCTCAATCCCAGATGTTGAAATTTTATAGCCGAGGACAATGCCCTCTCGAACCATGAAATGGAACTTCTCCCAATTCAAGACCAAATTGGTGTCTTCACACCATTTGAGCATGTGGTCTAGATGAGAGAGGCAAGAAGTGAAAGAATCTCCATAAACCGAGAAATCATCCATAAAAACTTCCATAGACTTCTCGATCATGTCATGAAAAATAGCCATCATGCACCTTTGGAACATTCCGGGAGCATTGCATAAACCAAATGGCATTCGTCGGTAAGCAAACGTTCCATAAGGGCATGTGAAAGTCGTTTTCTCTTGATCCTGCGGATTGATCGGAATTTGAAAGTAACCAGAAAAACCATCGAGAAAGCAATAGAACTCATTCCCCGCTAAACGTTCGAGCATCTGATCCATAAAAGGTAGCGGGAAATGGTCCTTACGAGTCGTATCATTCAATTTTCGGTAATCAATACACACCCTGCATCCGGTAACAAGGCGTGTGGAAATCAATTCATTATCTTCATTCATGACTACGGTCGTTCCACCTTTCTTCGGGACACAATGAACAGGGCTAACCCATGAGCTATCAGAGATTGGATAAATGATTCCGGCGTCGAGGAGTTTCAGAACTTCCTTTTTGATAACCTCATGAATTTTCGGATTAACCCTACGTTGTTGTTGAATAACGGGTTTACAATCGTCCTCCATTAAAATCTTGTGAGTACAAAAACGAGGGTTTATGCCCTTGATATCGGAAATTTTCCAAGCGATGGCACTCTTATGTTTTCGAAGAATATCCAAAAGTGCGGTTTTCTCCTCATCTTTTAAGTTTTTAGCAATGATGACGGGAAATTTGTTCGGTTCTTCAAGAAAAGCGTATTCAAGATGAGGAGGTAAATCCTTGAGCTCGGGCTCCGGAGGATTTTCATTAGACGTTTGTACGGATTTGATTTCTTCAATCGTGATCTCTTTCGGAGGGAGTGACGGTAATGGATCTTCATTCAACAATTGTTCAAGATAAAGGATATCTCCCTCCGAATCATAAACACCATCATCAATTCCCGGTGGAATCTAATCATCATAAGCAAGAAACTCATCGATCTCTTCCAAAACGAAATCACCTCCCTCGAACGGAGTGAGAGAGGGGGAAGAATCGGCAATAATCGGTTCAGAAGATGGTTCAACATGTTCAGAAAGAATGGTGGGATTGCCACCCATAAAATCAAGAAGATTTTGAGCATACTCCTCCGTAGCAATATCGAGAACGTCGATTCGATTAATAGAAGCATCATCATAGTTGGAGGAGTATCTCGAAGGATGATTAATATTAAACGAGACGATTTCCTTATTAGATCGTAAAGTGATTTCTCCTTCATAAACATTAATCATCGCACGGCCCGTTCTTAAGAAAGGTCTCCCGAGAATAAGAGGCACTCGGGAATCAGCATCAAAGTCAACGACAACGAAGTCGGCGGGAAAATTAAGTGGTCCTACTTTCACATAGACATCCTCGGCGATTCCTTTCGGAATAGAGGTTGAACGGTCCGCGAGTTCAAGAGTCATCTTAGTAGGCGTGAGATCCGAGAGAGAAAGCTTGTTATAAATCGAAAGAGGCATTAAGTTAATACTCGCACCAAGATCGGCCAAGGCGGAGCATTTCACTATTCCTGGAAACTCACAAGGTATAAGAAATTTGCCGGGATCTCCTAACTTTTCGGGAAGTTTCTTGAGGAGCACCACCGAGCAATTCTCATTCAACGGTGTTTTCGCTATTTCTGCCAACTTTTCCTTATTACTCACTAAATTTTTGATCATAGCAGCAAATTTCGGCATGAGAAGTAAAGCGTCGGTGAAACTGATGTTAAAATTGAAGGATTGGACGATTTCAACAAATTTCTCCATTTGGTTTTCGGTTTTGTCACGAAGCTTTTGATCATGAAGTCTGGAAGGATAAGGAAGTGAAGGTTTAAAAGTAGTTTTCGAAACATCAGGTTTCGGAATCGGAATTTGGACGGTCGGAGATGGGACGGGTGCGGGTTGCACATTTTCTTCAATAACCTCGGTGTCTCGTTCCACCTCCCTCACCAGCGGAGTAGGAAACGAGGGTCCATCATAAGCCTTACCACTCCGTGTGGTTATAGCTTTCAACTCACCCTTCGGGTTGGGAATGGTATCACTTGGAAGAGATCCCGAAGTTGAGGGTTGACTGATCTTACACAAAACAGCATTCAACATGTTCTCGAGCTTATTATGTGAAGCATTCAATTTGTTGTTCTGAAGTCGAATCTCGTTCTTAAACTCATTGTTTTGTCTAGTTAACGAAGATTGAAACTCGTTTCTCAAACTTGTAATCTGATTTTGCATAGTGTGGATGGTAGCATTGTTGTGTTGAACGTAAGTTGTGAATTCATTTGAAGGCAAAAGTGGAGCTTGATAGCTTGGATTTTGATATCCTTGATTGTAGTTAACTCCTTGGTTCGGGTATTGATTTGGTGGGGCTTTGAATTGGTTTTGAACATTTGGTCCACGAACTTGATTCTGATTAAAACGAGTCTGATTGTTTGATTGAGAAAATCCCGGAGGTCCCATTTGATTACTAACACGAGGGTTTGTTTCAACTTGAAGACGGTATTGGTTACCTCCGGTTATGGCGTTAGCTTCGAAAGGATTTCCATCGGTAGCGGTACAATTGTAGTAAGCATGCGGGCCACCACAAGTAGTACAAGTCGATTCCACCGCTTTGACTTGAGCGGGTTGAGAAGAATTAACCTTAGCCGTCTTAATCTTAACCAAAGCCTGAATCATATCCGTAAGCTTATCAATCTTAGCATCGGTGCTAGACGTATTTTCATAAGACGAGGACGATGGTGTAGCACTCACTCGGGCAGCAACCGATTTGCTACGTGAGGTACGAACTTTAGATTTATTCTCAATAATCGACAAGGCATCTCTCGTTGATCGGGTCAACAAATTACCACCCGCGGCGGCATTGAGAGAGTCTTGATCAGTTTCATTCAAACCGTTATAAAACGTATCAAGTTGGTGCAACTCAGAAAAACAATGATGGGGACATTGCCTAAGCAAATCTTTGAATCGGTCCCATGCCTCACTAAATGATTCATCAAATCTTTGTGTGAATTTTGTTATTTCATTTTTTAAGCTTGTTGTTTTAGACGGTGGGAAGAATTCGTTCACGAATTTTGAAACTAAATTCTCCCATGTGGTTATCGATCGAGGGGGTAGTTTTTCGAGCCAAATCCGGGCGTCCCCCTCGAGTGAAAACGGGAAGAGTAGTAGCTTGATAGCCTCTTCCGGGACGTTACGGTACTTGATCGTAGACGTGAGCTTGTCAAATCGTCGGATATGAGAGTGAGGATCGTCTCTCTCAAATCCGTAAAATTGGCTTGACGATACCAAATTGATCATGCCGTGTTTAAGCTCAAAGTTATCGGCAACGATTGCCGGGACGACGATGGCTTCTCCATAACCCTCGGTGGGTGCCTGGAGTTGCTCTAGCATGGATCGGTTGTCCTCCGCCATTTCGATGATGGGCGGAGTCGGATTAGTTCGAATCTCGGGTTCGACTAATGGAGCACGTCTATTTCGCCTTCTCAGAATTGTAGCGGTTTCACGTATTGGTCTGTAGTTATTAAAACGAGTGCGCATGCACTTTCAAAAACCAAGGCAATTAAAAGAGAACGGTATTCGAAAACAACAGTGAACTTAACCAATAATCCCAAGTGAATAAATCACCTCTATAAGACAAACGCACAAGCGAGCGGAGAAGCTTTTTTAGGTCAGCGCGAAGCTTATTAAAAACCCGCCTCTTTTCAGCCGCAATTTAATGTCAGGCCGTCCTTATACCCACCACACAGTTTGTTTATCCGATAGAAATAAATCAATTCACAAGCGACACAAAGGCAAGTTTTTGATCTTTAGTTCGGGAACTTATTAATGATAACACCTCCGTTGAGAATGTTATATAATTGGTGTCTTCTATTTTAGCTCAAAAACACAAGAGAAAATCTTTTTGTATTTTTAATATGATATATATATATACAAAAGAAAAAAGAAAATATTTTTAACTTTTTTGATTTTTAGAAAAATAGTAACTTCACGAAGGAAGGATCTCGAGTCACTAATCGTCAAACCTCTAACGATATTGTCGCGACACAACCTCCCCGGCAGTGGCGCCAAAATTTGATTCAGTTGAAGTAGGCTTAGGGGTATGTGTATGGATAAAACCTCAATATCGATATCAAAAATATTCACGAAGATAGATTCAAAATTCCTTTAGGAAAAAGAATATTAAATCAAATCTCGTGTGTGATCGTGATACGGATTAGTCAACCCGAATCGTTTCCCAACGAGGCGTGAATTGCCAATTTCGTTTTTGGTTTGGAATTTAATGCTCGATGTTTTGATTCGTTGAATTTGATTTTATTAAAAACTACGAGAATTGGGCAAGTAATAAAGGGAATCTAATCTACGGGAAATTCTAATTATGAGAATTAACTAAAACGTAATAAACGAAACGTAAATAAAATGCAACTACTTCTAATCTATATCCTAAAAATGACCTAAAATTACTTTTACTCTAAAAATGCAATTTGAAAACTATTTATGAATTAAAACTAATTTTTTCGGATTTTTCTGGATTTTATTCGAATTAAAAACTATTTTTTAACTTTTAAAACTAATTTAAATTACTAAGAATTATGAAAATTAAAAGGAAAAATATGAAAATATTTTTCAAAAATCTAAAATAACTAAAGAGAATTTTCAAAACTAATTTTGTATTTTTCTGATTATTTTTCTATTTTCTACGAATTTAAAACTATTTAAATTTAATTAAATGGCTAAAAATTACAAAATAAGCTAGGAAAAATCTAGAAAAATTAGTTTTTTGCTTTTTGTATTTATTTTATTCTATTAAAATTGAAAATTTATTTTTTTGAAGTTTTTCTGATTTATTTGTAATAAAAGCTATTTAAGAAGTCCTAAAAACTGTTTTAAATTGTGAAAAATACTAAACAGTGATGAAAAATTCAGTAAAAGTCTAAAATATTATTCTAATTTTATGAAAAATATAAAAAACAATGGCTTATGTGTAAGGATAACAAGCTGTAGTGCAACTGCTTCTAAATAAGCTACTAAGAATAAGCTAAAAAGCACAATAAGCCACCAAACTGTTACTGAGGCTAATTTATACTAAAGCTAACTAATATCATTTAATTCCAGCTACTCCTAACCTCTAATATGCAAATTACCAAAGATTTTGAGCTAATTACCACTTTAACCAAACAACTTTTAAGGCCTTATTTTAAGCTAATGTTCAAACTTAACCAATAAGCTAGTGTGAAAACCAGATCTGTGGACCTCAAGTCCACCAACCAAGGATCAATTGTACCAATTTTCAGACAAAATCAAGCTTAAATGAAGCTTGTGCAAAGCCTACAATAAAGCTGTTTCACACTCAGTTAATGCTGAGTGTGACAAGGCAATACAAAGCTTAAAGAACAGCTTATTTGGACCTTGTAGAGACTTATAAAAGATTACCAAAAATCAGATCTCAAAAGTTAACCAACTGACCATAAAATTCCCAAAGTTTCAATGATTATAAACCAGTATTGAATCCTTGAAAGATCTACAAAGTTTGGCTGAAAATTACTTTTACACTTTTGACTTTTGAGGACAGAAATGAAATGTTGACTAAAATGAGTTTTGATCCAAATTTATTAACTGAATGTGATTTTTATAGTAAAATGGAACTGGTGCAAGCTATATTATCTAATTCTAAACCTAAATTCTAGATCTCACCAACTAATTTCAACAGTAATGCAATTAAGATCAGTTTCACTATGATTTTGACTTTCAGGATTAGAGCACAAATCAATGAACAACTTGACTATATAATCCCTAAATATAACTCTAGCAACTACAATTAACCACTGAACCAAGCTCAATCTCACTTACACTAACTGATCCAAACACTATTACAGAAACAGTTTCACTAATTCTACTAGAAATTCAATGAAAGCTTAACAACCAATACTAAACAGAGATTATACACTATTCTATAAGCCAAATAACAACAAAATCAAGCAATCATAACAAGCTAATATCAACTGTAACAAATATGCAGATTCAACAGTAAAATTGAAAGAGAATTTGAACTCACAAGATGTCCAGCTATTATGCAGCTTAAAACAATACCCAATCTAAACTAAACTAGTATAATTCAACCCAATCCAAGCTCTGCATCAACCCAACTCCATTACCAAAACCATTTTAAGCTCCAGTTTGACTTTTGTTGACTAAGAGTGTTTTGAAAGTAGAACTGAGTAGAGACCTGAATAAGCTATTGATGAGCTTTTAAGAGCTTAAAACTAACATAATCACAAACTGATTTGAACTTGAGAACAGATTTGAAATATTTTTTTTATTTTTAAAGTATTTTTCATATTTTTTTGTGATTTTTGTTTAATAGAACAAATAAGATAAAACTGATTTGAGATAAGCTAAATTGAGTAATTGAAACACTAGTAAGCTACTGAAAACAATTGAACAGTAATGGAAATTGATTGAAGACAAAAGTTGAAATTACTTGAATTAATAAAAACTTGAGATTACAATGGAACTGAAATTTTGAAATACAGAAATGAAAATTTAAACATAAAACATTTATAAGCTACTAATTCTACTCAAATTCTACATGTTACAATTGTGAAATAAGGGTGCCTTATATAAGCGAGCTAAGGCCTTGGAAGAGTCTAGAATCTCATCATTTGTGCTTCTTTGAGTGCTTTGAGAGCCCTTGGATCAATCCCACACCTCATCAAATTAATCTTAGCCCTTGGATTAACATCTCCACGCATGCTCAGCCAATCAGAGCTCATGGATTTGGAATGTAACACATGGATCAGTGACCTGGCAGTCACATGTGTCAGTGTGTGTCATAAGTGTGTCAAGAAAGGATGGAATTACCCTTAATTGTAGTGAATTTGGTTAATTTTGCGCGAGGGTATTTTAGGGTTCATAGCTGGGGATTTTTGGGGGAAAAATGGGCGCGTGGGTATTTTTTATATTTATTTGATTTTTGTTGACCGTGTATAGTGAGTTGACCGGGTATAGTGAAACGGGTTGGGAAAACCGGGTCATGGGGTTGAGATATGGGTAAGGGTGTGGGCTTGGTTATGGGCTAGTGGTATTTTGGATTTAAGATTAATATTGGACCCAAGGTGTAGTTTAAGGACTATTAGTGTATATGCTGAAATTCTAGGGACCAATCTTGTAAATCTGAAAATATGATCAAGGACTAACTTTGCCAATCTTCAAATAATCCAAGGGCTGAATTTGTAAATTCTAAAACTTGAGGGTATATTCTGCCAATAACTGAAAGTTCAGGGACTATTTCTGACAATAATTCAAACTTGAACATATCTTTCAGAAATTATCTTTTCAGCATGAAAATCTTCACAGATGCACAATTCTGACCTTCTGGCTCAGCTTTAGCACTCTTTATCTCTCGTGCTCAGGTTTTCGTCTGATTTGGTTAACTTTTGCGTGTTTTGACATATCCGTACCTGCACAAGCATAAACTCAAGAAAACAGCAAATATTAGCAATAAACGGCTCTTTCTTGGTTATTTTGGGTCTGATTTGTTAAAGAAATTATATGTGTTTAGCACATATCAATGAACTACAAGCTCAAACTCAGAATGTTTAGGAAAACTCTTCTCATCATTTATCGTCATTAAGCTTTTAGTTGAACCTTGAACTTGGGTAACTCATTAGCATTAGTAGTACTTGTATGGCTAGTTCATTCTCTTAGTTTTTAGAGATTTGGTTGTGTATCTCTTGTTTTATTGAATGAATACTCATATGCTATGATTATTTTGTGTGTTGTGCTTGTTATATTGTACATATATCTCATCTCCTTAAACATCATTGCTTGACATTTCTTCACTGCTGAATAAACTGTCATCAGATAGCCGGATCCCTCCCAGATACCTAGACGGATCCCTCCTTGAAGGGAACCGTGGGATCCGTGGTACAGAAGCACAAAATTGTACTAACTTGAGTTTTTCTTGCAGGAAATTATGCACTATACTCTTGTTTTCTAACCTTTTATTTTGTGGCTATTCAAAATACACATGAAGATATTGACACCATAAAGCTAGGGGGAACTTTGTGTCAAACAACATTGCAAAATCATTTGCAACTTAATCCAATTTTGGATTATACTTCATGACACCCCATTGCAACATTGCAATATTCAAGGGGGAGCACGCTTTCGTCACTTAGACGAACCATTTGCAAACTTAATTGCAAACACAATTAGTTTATTTTAGGTTATGTCCTTGACGCCCTTTTCAAAGGGATGGACTCGTCAAGGGGGAGTCAAGACGAGTACCATTCCCGTCACTTGCTCTCTTTACATTTTTTTATTTTTTTCTTATAAATTGTGTTAGTTTCTTTTAACACTTTTTGTTTCGACAAAAAGGGGGAGAAGAAAGTAAAAACTACAAATTCAAACTTGTACGAATTTTAGCTTTTTCTTAAAATAATTTTATGTTTTGTCATCAACAAAAAGGGGGAGATAGTTAATACAAATAATCCGTAAAAACGTTTATTTATATTTTACGATCTTCTAATATTTTGTCGATAACAAATGTAAAATCATTTTAACGAAACAAATAAAGTACGTAAATAGTTTGAGTTAATAGTTTTCTAACACACTTACGTTTTCACATAAAATACTAAAACAAGCTTAAGTGATTTTATGATTTAGATATATATGTACAACAACTAATGTTTACATATTGGGTTAGCACATACTTAAACTAAGTGTACTAAAATGGGTAAAAACATGTATATACTAAAATATGTAAAAACATGTAAATACTAAAATGGGTAAAAACTAGCAAATGGTATTGACCCATAACCCATGGTTTTATATATACCACTTGACCATGTTCATTGTATCTAGAAAGAAAACCATGGATCCACCCATAACCCATGACCCATGACCCATAACCAAAAATACCCATGGGCAAAGAGGAGCATTCCACGGATCCCTGGCTTTGTGCTAGCCGGATCCCAAGTGGAAGGGATCCGTGGGATCCGGGGAACAGTAGAGAATTTTCTCTATAAATAGAGAGCCATTTCTTCCTTTCTATTCATCACTTGTACACACATACTTCCCAAAGTATTCTATCCCTCTAACCTCATATCTAAGTGATATATGTAGTTTGTCTTTTGTTTTTGTGTAATCTTCTAGGTTCCTCTTAAAGGAGAGATCACCACTTCTTGAAGACGTGCAAGCTCAAGTCCATGAGTTGTCATGCTTCGTCATCATCAAGACAACTAAGGTTCTCTTGTTGATAGCTCTTCCTTTCTCCATAGATGTTGGGTTGAAGGCATTAGTGAAGAATGCCAAAAGTATCAAGATGAAAGCATTAGTGAAAGGTGCTCGTCATCTATGTCAAAGCATTAGTGAAGAATGCTAAAAGTGTCAAGACAAAGGCATTAGTGAAGGATGCCAAAGAATCAAATCAAGTAGCATTTGGGAAGAATGCCTAGGTCGTATAATCGATGAAGTGCATCGTTATACATATAAGTATTTGTTTGTTTGTTTCCAAGGATAGTGATATCCTTGATGAAGGTGTAACAAGGAATTGATCTCCTTGATATTAGGTGTGGTGTTGTGAAGGGTAGTAGTTCCTCCATAGTAATGGAACTAGGTGATTATCCTAGTACCTAATAAAGGGTAGGCGACGTTGTGATAGGATTAGTTCTCCTAAGGTGTGAAAGAACTCGGTGGTTAGCCTAGCACCGTATAAAGGGTAGGCGACGTTGTGTTAGGTGTGGTTCGCCTTGGTGTGAAAGAACTCGGTATTTAGCTTTGTACCGGAAAAAGGTTAAGCGACGTTGTGAAGGTTTCTCCGCCATAAGGAGTTGGTGTAGTGCTTACGAACTCTCGAGTAGGTGACTCGGGGAGTGGAGTAGGGCAAGGAAGGTGTCCTTGTAGCCGAACCACTATAAATAACTTGTGTCGTGGTGATGTGCTTCTTACTCTTTATATTTCATTACACGCTTATATATTTATCTATCAACGTCCAACATAAACAATCAAATAGATTGACATAAGTCGATCTAAATATTTAAAAGGAAGTTTTAAATTGGTAAAACTATTCAACCCCCCCTTCTAGTTTTCTACATACATGTCGTAATTCGTTAAATGCATCCTCGCCTCAAAATTTGCAAGATCTAATAATTTATAATGTGTTTTAAAAATAAAGTCTTAAACATTTATTCGATTGATGTTGTTTGTATCATTAGTCAATTTCGGCTCACCCATTGTGAACAAACTATAAGAGAGGTATAAAGAGGGTTGCTTTACTTCTCTAAAGAATTCGGGTTTTTAATATGCTTTGTGCTGACCCATTTCTCCGCTTCTTTGTGCGTCAAATGAGTTACCGAGGACTTTTGATTGACAAAAACATCTTAAGGGTGATTACATTAATTTTACGCACCATTTTGTGGTAATTATCCAAATAACTTGGGGTCTTTTGACTCATGAAGCAGTAGGATATAGTAGATGATAATTAGTTGGTAATTCTTTGATTGGTTTAACAAATACTTCGATTTAAACTATATTACTTTATTCTTAAAATCATGTTGAATCATCAGTTTTAAAGGTGTAAAGGTATTATGTTCACAGGATTGGCACATAAAGAACATACACAATAATAAAAGAACTAAATTGAGTAAAGTTTTTTTTTATTAAAACCCTATGATACGAGGATATATGCATGCTTCTTCGTACATATTTAATTACACATCAAATTAAACTTACCCTTTGAAAATTTAAGTTTATGCCATCCAATTAAGGAACACTTGTAGTTTCAATAAAACAACATCAAATTAAACATAGCCTTTGAAAATTTAAGTTAGACATAGCTAGATTGTAATTTCAATGTAAATTATCGTGAGATGGTAATGGAATATATTTACAGTTTTTTAAATTGAACAACTTAATCTTGTTACATGGTGAGACCCTTAACCCAAGGCATAAGATGGGATAAAATATGCTTACATGACACTATGTGATTGTCTCTAGTGCCATTAGTAACTCCCATAATCTAGGAATTACACAAGATTGGCAATTATTGTTCGACACTTACCTTATTGAGTACTATCATTACTAGCATATCAACTGATGTAATGGTACTATGTGAATTAGGATTCTATCTTTAAGAGAATTATATGGTTTATGTGTATTAACCAATGGGTATTATAGTTTCCTTAAAGATTTAATTATCGAAAGTACTAACTTTTTAACTTTTTTCTGTAGAATGGCTCAACCCGACCATCACTCAATGAGTTCTGCTTTCAAACAAATGTTTGATCTAGAGAAATTAACTGGCAATATTTTTATTGACTGGTTTCGACAACTTAGGATAGTCCTGAGAGTTGTTAAGAATCTTGATGTATTGGACCAGCCTTTGGCTCCAGCTCCTGCTCTTGACTCAGCTAATGAGGTCTTGGAGGCATGGAACCTTCATTATTATCGTCACAACGAGGTAGCATGCCTTATGCTTGTAAGTAAGAGTTTTGAATTTCAAAAGAAATTTCAGCATCATACTGCACATGTTATGCTTCTAGAATTAAAGTCCATGTTTGAAAAGCAGACAACTATAGAACTTTTTTATCTTCTTCAATCTCTACACGACTGCAAACAGGAGGAAGGAAAATCTGTGAGTACTCATGTACTTCAGATGAAAAGTTACTTGGATCAACTTGAATGTCTCAACTACCATCTTCCTCAAGATGTATGTGTTGGCTTGAGTAACAGATCCCTTCATAAGGAATTTGATGGTTTTGTGTGCAACTTCAACATGCATTGCACAGGGAAGACAATAAGTGAGCTACATCCAATGCTTATAGATTAGCAATACAAGGTGACAGAATCCATAAGCCAAAAAAACCGCATGCGAACAAGGGCAAGGGCAAAGGCAATGGGAAAGTTAAGCAGATAATGGTTTATCAACCCAATCCCAAGAAATACCCCCAAAGAAGAAATACCATCCTTGAAAGGATCCAGCTTGTCACCACTGAAATGAGGTAGGATTTTGAAAGAGGAACTGTCCCATCTACCTCCTAGAGTTGCATCAGAAGAAGAAAAAGAATGTTGGTAATGTTGCCAGTACTTCAGGTATCTTCATGATAGAATTATTTTCCTTTCCTCTTAAATATAATTCTTGGGTGTATGACACTAGATGTGGTACCCATATTTGTAATAGTTCTCAAGGACTTAGAGGAACAAGGAAGCTGAACTATAGAGAGCTATATTTGTACATGCATGGGAAATGGTATACGTGCAGTTGTAGAAGCAATAGGAACTTTTGATTTAGTTCTGTCTTCATGCTTAGTACCCTTGTGTTAGACAATTGTCACTACGCACCTTCTATTATTAGAGGTGTCATTTTAGTTTCTTTGTTGATTGATAATGGTTATGTTCGGACATTTATAAGTTATGGAATTTCAGTTTTTTTAGATAATATCTTTTATTTTAATGTTATTCCTGTTAATGGTGTTTTTGAAATTGATATTCTGATACACGTACAACGCTCGTTCGGGGTCAAAGGAAACTTCCTTTTCTTCGAGCAAGTTTTTCAACCACCTAGGCAGTGAACCTAATCGTTGTAGTGTAGTATTAGGGTAAGCCTCGGGGATTGATATCGTTCACTAGGGGAATAGGAATGCTAGTGAGAAATTACTACGCTAAGGTTGGGGTTGAGGAAGATTATTTTTTTATCTTTTTTATATTTTTTTAGAAACTAAAGGTACGATCTCGGGGTTTGGATTTGGGGGATGGTACTTCTACCGATTACTCTACTATTCTAATTATCTAAGCTAAGGGTAGTCTATGTCTATTGAATTGTGCTCGTATGATGATTAAAGATGTGTCTACCTAGATACTATTACTCCCTAGTTACCTTTTATTGATGGTTGAATTGTCACGTCCTTATTCTTAACGCGTTGTGTTTTCTAAGGTCGTAGGGTGCACTTTTATCCCTAACTCTTTGAAGCTACCTAAGGTTAATGACTACGAAATCTCTAGGATTCATAAACTTAACACGAAGGTTATCTTTGTATATTTAGCCTACAATTCCACTAGTAACTATAAACTAATTTTCAACAAAGATTAATCAAGCATTAAAAACACAACGATTGCTTCATGCACTTCTAAGCCAATTACAATTAAGTTAAGAGACAACCAATCAATATGCAATAACTAGGTTTCAAAGATCTAAGCAAACACACAAGTAAATTAGCCGGACATGTTAAACATGCAAGCATACACACATTCAATTGAAGACATAATGAAATCAACGGAATAAATAACTTATCTCGATGTAAAATAGGGTATTAGAACCCTAAAATACTGTCCAAGACGGACTACAATCATTTAAGTTTTTACTCCACTAGTCTCCTTCTCTAAAAGTCTGAAAATCGAATTCTATATATAGAGTTACAACTGCGACGACGTCACCTTTTAATTATGACGCAGTCAGATCGCCGTCATTAGGGTTTCGTCTAAGACAAGTCAACTTTGGGATGACGTCACGTTGTGGTTGTGACGCCGTTAGCCTTCAGCTCTGACGTTGTCTGAATCTGGATCTAGGTCGTCTGGGGAGAAAAGTCTTCGTGACGCCCAACTCTTCAAAGCCTGACGCCGTCAGGTGTAAAATAGCAATTTCACTCCTTAGTCGTCACAAATATAGGGACGGCGTCGCCCTTTGCTTATGACGCCGTCGGGTGCACTTCCAGCAGCTTGAGTGTCTTGATCTTGACTTTAGCCATTTTCTTCACATATTCACTCCTTTTCATCCAAATAAGCATCATTCCAGCATTTTGCCTTCAAGAGACCTAAAAACTGAAAAGGAACGAAATTAAGCAGTAACAGATATAAAAGTGGGTGATTAAGGGCTTAAATGACCCCTCAAAAGTGTACATTTTAAATCCTTATCATATTTATGAACTTATATCGAATGATAATAATTACTTTGTTTTTAATATTAGCAATAAGAGAATCAAGTCTAACTTGGAATCTACTTATATTTGGCATTGCCGACTTACTCGTATGGGTAAGAAACGCATTGAAAAGCTGTAATACGATGGGCTTTTGCAATCTATGAATGATGAATCATTTGAAAAGTGAGAATCTTGAATATCTAAGAAGATGGCAAGGAAATCCTTTCCGCGTCAAACGCAAAGGGCTTCAGATCTACTTGGATGAATCCATACAGATGTATGTAATCCTAAAGGCCCCTTTTTAGTTGTCGCGGGAAGTGAAGCAAACTCGACCAAAGGACAAGTTTATTCCTCATTCGTTTTATGTTCCCAATTCTGTTTAGACATGTGTTAAAGCAAGGTGCTAGCTATTTCATAACCTTTACTGATGATTTCAGTCGTTATGGTTATGTTTATTTACTTAAACATAAACATAAACATAAGTCTTTGAAACATTCAAGGTTTTTAATAATGAAGTAGAGTTACAAATTGGAAAGAAGATTAAGACTCTTTGATTCGACAGAGGTGGTGAATACATAAGCCAAGAGTTTAAAGATAACCTTAAGGAGTGTGGAATTGTCTGTTGGATCGATGTACTCTAACCAAACTAACTATATAGCTTGTTAAGGGTTTAATAACTTCGGATAAATCCTAAGCTATTAACAATGAAACACTGAGCAAACTCTATTAAGTATGCGGAATTTACTTAACAAAGCTAAGAAGAATTAACTTTAACTTTCAACGATATTATTAATAACTCTAAATCTGCTTGTTATACAGATTCTTAAACAACTCAAAAAAAAAACTAATATCGAACTCTCTAAAACTCTAATAATGCACATTCGTACTTTAGGATTCTAAAACACACACATTCTAATGCCAACCTAGGGGTCCTTTTATAGGCTTAAGGATAACCCTAGTCGGTTTACAATTTGTAACCTTGTACGACAAGTAATCTATACAAAGAATATTCTAGAATAACAAAGCTTTCCATAAACGAATATAGCAGTTCTTTAGCTTTGCAGTACTTTGACTTCGACAGCAGTACTTTGACTTTTTCCTTAGCAGTACTTTGACTTCTTCCAGTACTTTGTCATTCTTCAGCACTTTCATATCCCAACAATCCTCCCCTAACTTGAATTCTACTTGCTTGACTTCAAGTTCCTTTGTATATTTGACTTTAGCATCTTTGTCTTCAAGGATTGTATCTTTATCTTCAGATTTTGTCTTTGTAATTTCTGTGCTTTTATTAAAGTAATCTTTATCTTTGTAATTCTTTTTCAGCAACATTCAGCAAGCTCCATCTTTTCAGCAACACAACAACATATGACAATTTGTACATTAATTCAGTTAAGTTTCAGTCTATTCTCATCACTTCCAGATGTGTAAACTCCTATGAGAGGTGAATCATTGAAATTTAATGGATTTTGATGTCTCTTTACCAAAGCCATTAACTCTGGAGTAGCCAAATGTTAAGGTGTTTAAGACCATGGTACATTGATAACCATATGATTTTGAGCAAATCATTAGCTATCAACAGATTTGATTTGTCTTTACCAAAAGCTGTACCCTTTTGGACTAGTTAGTTCTTTCAATTATGGTGAACTAATTACTATATAATGGTTTTTCCATAGCCTTTACCACAAACCATTTTAATTGTGGGCTAGCCAACTCTTTACATTTGCTGATATGGTGAGTTGATTACCATACAACTTATTAGCAAGTTGTCAACTATATAACGGATTTGAGATATCTTTACCAGAGCCGTTTGCTCATGGATTAGCCAATCCTTTTGTAACCATGGTGGATTGATAACCTATTGTTGTTACCATCTCAAAAACCATTTATATCTTTTAACCTCTGTTTCAAAATATTTATCACTTAACAAAAGTTTTCCTTTCAAAATCATTAACTGGTTTAGTACTGCAAGCAGTACTTTAATGAAAGTACTGGTTAATCAGCAATACTTTGAATAAAGTATTGATATTTCAAAAATAATTTATTCAATAAAGATTTATACCAGTTATTCATCATCATCAGCCATAGTTGTCCATCTAATAAACAATTTGATGACCATAAGAGCAGTTTCATTATCTTCTTCAACTTCCATACCATGTTCTAGCATTCTCCTCATAAGATCTAATGTAAGCGGATATCTTCTGTCTGCTAACATGTGAATCATAGTTCCATCTTCTAACTCTAGAACATGTACTCTAGATTCTTCAAAGAATCTCCAGCTGATAATCTCCCAATCTTCTTGATTTTTCCAAATCTCATCAGTACTTATTTCTTCAGTTTCCCAAATAGTTGTGAGATCTCCAAGCAAGATTAAACCAACGCCTTCTGATGGAATGTGTTCAAAATATTCTTGCACCAAATGATATAAATGAAACAAATCCTCTCTATCTATTATGTGCAATAGATCCCATAGCATATTAAACACTCTGAAGCTTTCATATTCTCTGTGAAACATCAGATAATTTCCATCCTTTGATTCTACAACTTCAAAAGTAGTTATTGGAGATTTTTTCTTCTTCTTTTCTGTCTTCTTATCAACATCATCTTTAGAATACTCAAATTCTACAACTCTTAAATAATTCCTTAGTTCATCATCTATATCAGACCTTAACTCAATCTTCTTTGATGGCTGAACATCTTCAACTTCAGTTGTTCTTTTTCTTTTTAAGCTTCCTTTTCTATCATCTTCTTTCTGAGTATCATCATCTTTAAAATCTTTGATACTATCAACATGCATCTCATAAGCTTCTCTAACAGCTTCTCTAACAGCTTCATACAGCTGTTTAACATAATTCAACTTCTGCAATCCAATATATCCTTGACTTTTTAAATAAGCCATCATTGCATTTCTTTCTTTAGAACGATTTGGTCTTCTTGGTAGAGCAGAAACAGGAATAGGTATCTTTAATGGTACAGCAGCTTCAGCATTCAATTCTTCTTGCAATTTCTTAGCTACTTCTTTATCCTTAGCTTCTTCAATACCAACTTCATCATTCAATTCAGCTTGTACATTTCTAGCTGCTTCCTCATTCCTAGCAACTTCAGCAGCCCTTAGTTGTGCTAAAGTGAGTTTCTTTTTTTCATTATTTCAATCATTTTACCTTTCCCTTTATCTTTAGATACTATCACATGTTGAGATTGAGAAACTTGATGTTCTTCAGCAACTCCTGGAATGCTAACACCCCTTGGTTTTGATAAATCATGCAATATTTCAGCAATAGTTTCATCATTACTTGCAGTGTGTATTGGTTTGAGAGTATCAGCTTCTTCTTCTTGTGGAATTGTTGAAGGACCAGCTTCTTCTTCAAAATCTAACACCCTTGGTGTAATTAATTCTTGTCGAGATGTTCCTTGAAAGCCAGTACTTTGATCAACAGCACCTTGATCATCAGTAATTTTAACACCAGTTCCTTCAGGCTCAGTACTTTGAAGATTTACATGTGCTTCAGTACTTTGAGGTTCATTCTCCTTTTCTTCATGAAATTCAACATCTTCTTTCAAATTCTCTTCTTCTAAATTCCTCCCCGAATGTTGAGGAACCTTTTTGCCTGTAGAAGTCTTCTTAAAATGCCTTCGCTTCTTCTTTTCAGCTTTGAACCATAACCTGTGATGTTTAACCAAGGGCCAAACAGACTTCTTGAACTTTATAAACTTGATCTTTAATAAGGCTATCTGAGCAGCTTGAGCCTCAGTAGTTTTCTTCAATTTGACTAACTCCCTTGTCAGAATATATTTATCTAACACTAAACCTTCAGGAGGTATAGTAGCAGTATCTCCTCCAGAAGATGTTGAGAGAACTTGTTCTGGTGACGCAATAGAAGGAGTAGTATGGTGTCATGAGATGGGAGAAACTGCAGTACCTTCATTAACATCAGTACCTTGTGAAGCAGTACCTTGTGATGCAGTTTCTTGAGATGCAGCACTTTAAGAAGCAGTACCTTGTGAAGCAGTATCTTCTCTGTCATCACTTTCTGCAGCCTCATCGCGTATAGCGTGAACAACTTCCATCATTGAAGTGGTTAAAGGAGTGTTCCTTCCAGTGAACAAGTCACTTTTCCTAGCCATAAATGTGAAAATCTTGGATGGTTGTACCACAATAGGTAAAAGAGTTGTAGGCTTTGGTACATCTAAAAGTTGTTTATTCAAGAAGACTTGAATAAATCTCGGATACATTAACCATCTTGATCCATGAGAGATGTGTGAGAGCATTCCATCTAAGATTAGCCTTGAAAAGTTGAACATACGGTTTGTAGCCAATCCTACCAGTGTAGATGCAATGTTTGAACCAAATTGCTCCCAAGAAGTACTTTTAGAGCTGATACAATGAAGAAGAACATGTACCAGGTACTTCCAATGTGGAGTGAACAAGGGCTTCTTGAATGTTGTTGTGTCAGCCAAAGACCCTTCATATCCAATATCTCTCAGTGTATCCCAAAGAAGATGTTTATCAAATCTAATAGCTCCTTCTGCATCATCAAACAATAAATCTTCACGAATTGATGCTTCAGTAATCTTGATAAGCCTTCCAGCAACTTTAGCTTGAATATTAGATTCATCATTCTCCATATGTGTCCTTGCAGTTGCCCAAAATTGCTATATCCAGGGCTCAATTATATCAGGTTCCACCAAAAGCGCATAACTGATTGGTGAACCAATTAAGAAATCAATTATGTCATGGAAGATGATATTAGCCTCTGTTTTATCTAAATTTGCCACCATGTTGTGTTTAGAAACTGTGTGTAGGTTTGCCATGAATGATGGTAAAAGATATTGATTCTTGAATATGTAAGTGTGTGAGAGAGAGAGAAATATGGAAACAATTGATACGAATAAAGATGAGAGGGAAATCGGGAAGTAGTTATCTATAGGTAAGATATAAAACATCTCAGCCCATAATAACAAAGTTACCGTTATTTGAATTTACCCTTCTTTTTGACCGTTGGAATAGTACGTTGATAAGACAAGCAGTGCTTTCCACATGTGCAGTACTTTCCAGAGTAGTACTTTCAGAGCAGTACGTTCATAAAACATCAGTACTTTTCGATCTTCTTCTCTATAATAACAAACACTTCATGTGGGCATTGTATTGCCTCCCCTTAAGCAAAGCGCAGGACTGTGTAACTAACCATTCAGTCCTCCCCTTAAATGTAGCTCAATAATTAATCATGCCAATGCTTACCACCAAGTGATTGAATCTTGAAACATCAAATCCTTTGGTGAGTAAATCAGCTACATTATCATCCGTGTGAACCTTGACAACATTAATGAGCCTATGCTCATAACAATCTCTGATGAAGTGATGCTTAATCTGAATGTGCTTGGTCTTAGAGTGATAAACTGGATTCTTGACAATACATATTGTACTCTCATTATCAATGTTGATAGGAGTATTCTTGAAGTTGAACCCATAATCCAAGAGTTGCTTCTGCATCCATAAAACTTGTCCACAACAACTTGCAACAGCCACCTATTCAGCTTCAGTAGAGGATGTTGTGGAAATTGTTTGCTTCTTACACTGCCATGAAACTAATCTTCTTCCAAGATATTGGCATCCTCCAGTGGTTGATCTTCTATCATAGTTATCACCTGCATAATCACTATCTGAAAAATCTTCCAAGTGAAAAGTTGAATCCTTTGGATACCACAACCCCAACTTAGGTTGTTGTTTCAAATAACTAAAAATCCGTTTCACTGCATTCATATGAGAGACCTTAGGTGAGACTTGATATCTTGCACATAAACAAACAGCAAACATGATATCAGGCCTAGATGCAGTTAGGTACATAAGGCAACCAATCATATATCTGTACAACTTGACTTCAACAGGCTGTCCATCTTCATCCTTTCCAAGTGAGTTGATAGACTTGATAGGTGTAGTTACTGGCTTCATAACATCAAATTTGAACTTCTTAAGTATGTCAGATATGTACTTGTCTTGACATATGAAAATTCCCTCCTTTGACTGCTTAACTTGAAGTCCCAAAAACAAAGTTAACTCACCCATTGAACTCATTTGAAATTCATTCTGCATCAGCTTCTCAAACTCCCTAACCATGGACTGTTTGGTAGCTCAAAATATGATATCATCAATATATACTTGAACCAACATGATATCCTTCTTGTCTCTCTTGATAAACAAAGTCTTGTCAATGGCTCCCCTCCTGTAACCATGTTGCAATAAGAAAGTAGAGAGCCTCTCATACCAAGCTCTATGTGCTTGATGAAGGCCATTAAGAGCCTTAACCATCTTCAAAACCAGGAGGCTATTTGACATAAACGTCCTCTGTTATAGTGCCATAGAGAAAAGCACTCTTGACATCCATCTGATAAACCTGAAATCCCATATATGATGCAAAAGCAAGGAATATTCTAATGGCTTCAATACTTGCCACAAGAGCAAATACTTCATCATAATCTACTCCTTCTTCTTGTCTGTAGCCTTGAGTTACTAACCTTGCCTTGTTCTTGATGACATTCCCTCTTTCATCTCTCTTGACTGAACACCCATCTTGTACCAATGACCTTCTTTCCATCAGGTAGATCACACAGTACCCAAACTTCTTGAAGCTTGAATTGAAGAAGTTCTTCTTGCATAGCTTCAACCCAACTCTCTTTAGATAAGTCCTGAGCTATATTCTTGGGTTCTTCTTGAGAGATAACACAAGTAAACAGGCATGTTTGATGGTCCTTATGATTCAGTCTGTTTTGTTTATAGACAAAGCTAAGTAAAGCATTATAAGGTTTAGAAAAACTCTTAGCTTTGTGTCTTGTAAGCACTCCAGAGTTAGAAGGTCCAATGATTTGATCAGTAGGATGATTCTTATGAATTCTTAAGATAGGAGTCTGTGGAACTTCATAATTATCACCAAAATTAGTGAAATCAGCATCTTCATTGGAATCTGAGAAAATACCTTCATCTTCAAACTCATCATTAGTATCTTCTAAGCCAGGCATGGTAGGATCATCCAAATCATCCAAAGTGCTGTCAACAGGTGCAGCAGTACTTTGGTCGAAAGTACTGTCATCCAAAGTACTGTGATCTAAAGTACTGTGAGAGAACTCTGCAGGCTTGTTATTTTTCTTTGCTTCTTCATAAGCTCTTCTTTGATCATCATTATAAGAATGTGCTACTACATCTTGAAAAAGCATCTGATTAAGTTCTTCTTGAATAGCTTGATCCTCAGCAGATAATGAGGATTTTGGTGCATCAGTACTTTTTTTGGGTTCAACAGGTATAGGATCTTCATCAAGAACAACATCAGGTCTAATATGGACTCCATGAACAACATACTGTAAATCTTCTCCATCATGTACATGTTGATTTTATTCTCTAGCAGGTACATAGTTCATAGAAGGAGTCAAAACTTCAAGATAAAACATCCAATCAGGACCTTTACCCTTCTGATTTTCTTGATCTTCTAAAAATTCAACATGAAGACAATCTTGAACCTTCTTGGTGACTCTATTGTACACTCTAAATCCCTTGCTGTTGGTACAATATCCCAATAAATATCCTTCTTCTGACTTTCCATCAAATTTGCCTAAATTATCAATTGTGTTGAGGATAGTCAGAGGGCATCCAAAAGGTTTTAGAAAACGAATTTTGGGTTTGCTTCCCATCAGCAACTCAAAAGGTGTCTTCATCTGAGGTTTGGTGACTGATACTCTGTTAAGCACATAGCAAGCAGCACTTACAGCTTTAGCCCAGAATTGTATAGGTAATAGTGAATCTGCAAGCATTGTTCTGGCTGCTTCAATCAAAGTTCTATTCTTTCTTTCTGCAACACCATTCTGCTGTGGTGTTCTTGCAATACTGAACTCCCTCTTGATCCCTTTGTTGGCACAAAATTCATCCATAAGCTTGTTCTTGAATTCAGTCCCATTGTCACATCTAATACCTCTAAACTTGAGTCTCAATTGGTTTTCAAGTGCTATTATAAGATTATGAATAGCATCAAAAGTATCATCTTTAAATCCCAAGAAAAATACCCAACTGAATCTGCTGCAGTCATCTGTCACAACCAAGCAGTACTTTTTCTTGTTTATACTTGCAACAAAGACAGGTCCAAACAAATCCATGTGTAACAGCTCCAAAGGTTCTCTAATATTTCTTTCCTCAAGCTTCTTGCATGAAGCTTTGTGTTGTTTACCCTTCTTGCACGCCAAACAAGAGTGATCATTCTTGTAGATTTTGGTGGGTAAACCTCTAACTAAATTTCCTTTGACCAATTTGTTGATATTGTTGAAATTTACATGGCCCAATCTTCTATGCCAATGATGTGCTTCTTCAAGTGTTGCTTTTGCCACTAAACATGTGGCTCTTCCTGAAGAGTGAAGACTCTTCATATCCAGGCTATACACATCATTGGTTCTTGGTACTCTAAGTATTATGAAGTGATCATCAACAGGTTTGAACTCAGGGGAAAGAATAAGACATTCTTTGTCAGTGAATAGCACAGGATACTTCTTGTCACAGATCCGAGATACTGACAACAGGTTGAACTTGAGTTCCTTCACATATCTAACATTCTCAAAGTCTATGCTTCCTGCTTTGATGGTTCCTTTCCCACTAATTCTTCCTCCACTAGCATCATTCCCAAATGCAACTCTTCTTCCACAATATGACTTAAAATCTGACAGAATCTCCTTGGCTTCTGTCATGCTTTCAGAGCAACCACTATCCACAATTAGATGATCTTTAAGCTCCTCTTTTGGGTTGCCCTCAGAGATAGGGGTGAGCTACGTGAAGTGGCTACCATAGCAAGTAGAACAGGATCATCATCACACTTCATGCTCCAATCAAAGCTTCCTAGACCATCTTTGGATTCCAAAGCAGCATGTCCAGGGTCCTCTTCAAAAGTTGTGCTCCAATCAAACTCTTCTACTGACTCCTCCACAGCTATCATACAATAGGTTACTGGTTCATCATCAAACTCAGCACTCCAGTCAACCTCTGATAGATTCTTTTGAGCAACCAAAGCTTTTGTTTCTATAATAGGAATTTCTTTTAGCTCAAGCTTTGGTTTCTCAGTCATCCTGTTTGCTTGATATTTAACAAACCTGCATTCCCTTGCAAAATGTCCAGTCTTTTGACAATTGAAGCATTTAATCTTGGACTTGTCAAAAGTGATTCCCTGTTTTGGTTTAAAGTCAATGCCTCTTCCTGTATTCTTCATAAACTTCCTGATCCTTGCAGTGATCATTGCAACTTGCCACCTGATATCAATTTCTTCAAGAGCATCCTATTCAATCTGTAAGAGATCTTCTTCATAAGTGACAGGTAAAGTAGCTTGCTGTGCAAAGAAAGAGCATACGACTTCATCTGAGTGGATGGTAGGTGTTGGTGTGGCTTGCTGAGCAAAGGTGGGGGTGGAGTAGGTAACAGTACTTTGAGCAACAGTACTTTGAGTAGGAGAAGCAGTACTTTTAGTGGAAGTACTGCCTCTCTTTTCAGACGACAAAAAGGCAATACTGTGAGATTTTGAACTAGTTTGGCCATTCATCTCAAGCTCATACACCTTCAGATGATTGTAAAGATCATCAAAGTCCATAACATCCAGACCAGATTGTCCTCTGATCATAGTAGCAATCACATGCCATGTCGATGGCAAACTCTTTAAGAACTTTAGATTAGCATCTTCAACTGAAAACTCTGCTTTGTATAGCTCTAGCATGCTGAGAAGATTTTGGAATCTGTCATAGGAAGCATCAAGGCCTTCTCTTTCTCCAACAGTGAATGTTTCAAACTGATGCTTCAATTGATTTCTGTGCATCTTCTTGGAAGCATCATTACCTCAAAACCTTGTCTTAAGAGCAGCCCAAAGTCGCTTTGCATCTTTAGCATCATGGAACTTGAGTAGATGACCATCTGGAATAGCAGACAACAGTATATTGAGAGCCTTCTCTTGATTTCTTATTGTTGCTGGAGGTAAGACTGCCTTAGGTGCTTTGGGTTGTCCAGGAACATCAATAGGTTCTGGAACGACTTCATTACCACTGACAATTACATTCCACAAAGCATGGTCTATAATTGCAATATACTGCCTCATCTTCATGCTCCATAGGTCGTATTCTCCCTTCTTAATGATTGGTATTCTTAGTGAGGTGATGGATGGTGGTGGAACAGCTTCAGTCGACATCTTTAGGTTTTTGTTGTTAATGATTGGAACAGCTCTAATACCACTTGTTGTTAACTAGGTTTTAAGGTTTCTTCTTAGTCAGAGTTTCCACACAAGCTCTGATACCACTTGTTGGATCGATGTACTCTAACCAAACTAACTATATAGCTTGTAAAGGGTTTAATAACTTCGGATAAATCCTAAGCTATTAACAATCAAACACTGAGCAAACTCTATTAAGTATGCGGAATTTACTTAACAAAGCTAAGAAGAATTAACTTTAACTTTCAACGATATTATTAATAACTCTAAATCTGCTTGTTATACAGATTCTTAAACAAATCAAAAAAAAAAACTAATATCGAACTCTCTAAAACTCTAATAATGCACGTTCGTACTTTAGGATTCTAAAACACACACATTCTAATGCCAACCTAGGGGTCCTTTTATAGGCTTAAGGATAACCCTAGTCGGTTTACAATTTGTAACCTTGTACGACAAGTAATCTATACAAAGAATATTCTAGAATAACAAAGCTTTCCATAAACGAATATAGCAGTTCTTTAGCTTTGCAGTACTTTGACTTCGACAACAGTACTTTGACTTTTTCCTTAGCAGTACTTTGACTTCTTCTAGTACTTTGTCATTCTTCAGCACTTTCATATCCTAACATTGTCCAACAGCTCATCCCTCCATATACTCCAGAACATAATGGTGTGTATGAAAGGAGGAATCGTACCTTGTTAGACATGGTTCAATCTATGTTTAATCTTACAACTCTATCCGTATCTTTTTCGGATTATGCTTTAGAGACTACTGTTTACATTCTTAATATGGTTCCAACCAAGAAGGTTGATAACACTCCATACGAATTTTGGTATGTAAAAGCTCCCAACTTGTCTTACTTAAAAGTTTAGGCTTGTGAGGCATTTGTAAAATGTGACTCACCTGATAAACTTTAACAGAGATCTGTTAAGTGTATCTTTATAGGATATTCAAAGGAAACAATGGGTTAATATTTTTATTATCCACCTAAAAACAAAATAGTTGTTGCGAGGTATGCTGAGTTTTGTGAAAAGAATCTCATATCTCAAGAATTCAGTCGGAGCATAATTGAACTTGAAGATGATCAAGAAGATACATCACGTACTGAAAACACTAGCCAACTTCAAGAGTAGCCAGAAAGTCTCACACCTCCACCTGAAGTGGCTCACATTCGTAGGTCTGAATGGACCATTCATGCTCCTGAGAGATTATTTCAAAATATAGAAGTCAAAGAGTATAGTTTAGGGGATCTGAATGAACTTTCTAACTATAAGGCTGACATGGTTGATCCTGAAAAGGACAAATGGAAAAAAGCTATGAATGCGTAGATGAAATCCATGCATGACAATAAAGTCTGGGTTGAAGTAGACCTTCCTCCTAATGCTAAAGTCGTTGGTAGCAAGTGGCTTTTCAAAAAGAAGGCTGATATGGATGGTAAAGTACACACCTATAAGGCTCATATTGTAGCAAAGGGCTATACTCAAAACTTCGAGATTAACTATGAGGAAACCTTTTCTCCTATATCAGACATTAAAGCCATTAGGATTCTCATAGCCATAACTGCATACTATGACTTTGAGATTTGGTAGATGGATGTCAAAACCGCCTTCTTGAATGGTCGCCTTGAAAAAGATATCTTTACGGAACAACCTGAGGTGTTTGTGAATCCATAATTTCCAAAGCAAGTATGCAAGCTTTAAAGATCCATCTATGGGTTAAAGCACGCATCAAGGCAATAGAATAAGAGATTTAATAATGAAATCAAGAAATTTGGTTTTACTCAAAATCTTGATGACATGTGTATACCATAAGGCTAGTGGAGTAATGTTACTTTTATTATCCTATATGTTGATGACATATTGATCATGGGAAAACATATTCCAAGTTGACAAGAGGTTAAATCCTATCTTGGAAGATGTTTTGCTATGAAGGATTTAGGAGAAGCAGCATATATTCTAGGAATCAAGATCTACAAAGATAGATCTAGGCGGTTGATTGGACTAAGTCAAAGTGCTTAAATTGATAAAACCTTGAAGAGATTCAGGATGCAAGATTCCAAAAAGGGATATATTCCAATGCAAGTAGACATTGGCTTAAGCAACAAAAAATGTGCTTCTAAACCTGTTGAGGTGGCACGCATGAATAAAGTTCCTTATGTTTTGGCTGTAGGATCTATCATGTATGCAGTGAGATGGACAAGACTAGATGTGGAATTTGCACATAATAAGCCGGTTTCAATAGAATCTAGGTGATTGTCATTTGACTGTTGTTAAGAACATTCTTAAGTACTTAAGGGATACTTGAGATATGTTTCTTGTGTATGGTAGGAATCCTAATGCAGAGCTTGAAGCTACAAGTTACTGCGATGTGGGATGGCAGACTGATAAAGATAATACGAAGTCAAAAACATGTTATGTCTTTGTTGTCAATGGAGGAACAGTGGATTGGAAGAGTACCAAGCAGACCACTACAGCCATGTCTGCAACAGAAGTTGAGTATATGATAAGGATTTAAAACGTACAATTTTAAGGGGTCATTTAAGCCCTTAATCGCCCACTTTTATATCCGTTACTGCTTAATTTCGTTCATTTTCACTTTTTAGGTCTCTTGGAAGCAAAATGCTGGAATGATTAAAATTTGGACGAAAAGCAGTGAATACATGAAAAAAATGGCAAAGTTAAGATCGAAGCCACTCAAGCTGTTGAAACTGAAGCTGACGGCATCCCAACTAAAGGGCGACGCCGTCCCCCTCTACAGATTTGATAATAGATGCACCCGATGGCTCAGTAGACTTTTTGCTCAAATACACCTGACGGCGTCAGGATTTGAAGAGGAAGGGCGTCACTAAGACTTTTCATCTCAGACGGCCCAGATCCAGAATCAGACGACGTCCCTGCTGAAGCCCGACGGTGTCACAACTACAACGTGACGCCGTCCCATCGATAACTTGGCCAAGACTAAAACCCTAATGACGGTGATCTGACGGCATCCCACCTATAAGGCGACGTCGTCGCAAGTGTAAATCTATATATAGAATTCGATTTTTCAGTATTTTAAGAGGTAGACTTATGGAGTAAAAAACCCTAAACGTTTGTAGTCCGACTTGGACAGTATCTTATGGTCCCAAACCCTATTTTACACATCAAGATAAGTAATGTATTCATTTAGTATCATTATGTATTCCATTTAATGTGTGTATGCTTGCTTGTTTAACATGTCCGGCTAAATTTCTTGTGTGTTTGCTTAGATCTATGAAACCTAGTAGTTAATTATTGATTGGTTGTCTCTTATCTTAATTGTAAATGGCTTAGGAGTGCACTAGGCTATCATTGTGTTTAAATGCTTGAGTAATCTTTGTGAGCATTAGTTTATGAATCACTTAGAGGATTTCGTAGTCTAAACATCCAAAGATAACCTTAAAGTTAGTTTATGAATCATCTAGAGGACTTTGTAGACAATAACCTAAAGGTATTCTCAAAGATTTAGGGCATAAGCATTCCCTACGACCTTAGAAAACACAATGCGTTAAGAATAAGGACGTGATAATTCAACCAACAATAAAAGATAACTAGGGAGTAGTAGTATCTAGGTAAACACAATTTTAATCATCATACGAGCATACAATCAAAAAGACATAGCTACCCATAGTATTAGATAATTAGAATAGTAGAAGTAATCGGTAGAAGTACCACCCCCAAATCCATTGACCCGAGATTTTACCATTAGCTTTCTAAAAAATAAATAAAAGATAAAAAAGAATCATCCTCAACCCCAACCTTAGCATAGTACACTTATTGCTAGCATTCCTATTCCCCTAGAGAACGATATCAATACCTGAGGCTTACCCAATACTACATTACAACGATTAGGTTCACTGCCTAGGGTGTTGAAAAAATTGCTCGATGAAAAGGAAGTTCCTTTGACCCCGAACGCGCTTCGTACGCGCATCAAGTTTTTGGTGCCGCTGCCGGGGAATAGAATAGCTAGTTTGATCTTTATCTCGTTTAGGTTCCCTCGCTTGATTCCTATCAAGTGAGATTTTTTCTCATTTTTAGCTTCCTTGTAGTCTATCCCCCTTCTTCGTGACTTTGTTCGTAGCCTCATCACTTTTCATCATGGAAGGTGATAACCCATCAAACAACAACCCACCACCAAATAAACCACTTCCAGTCAAACCACAACCAATTGACCAACACCCCTCTAACCATCGTCGCAACCGTTATGTTAGTAGAAACAACGATCTTCAAGATTTGCATAGGGTATTTGAGAGTACAATTAGGGACGCTGTTGAAAAAGCGGTTAGCGCCTCGATTGTTGGCTCCATGATTAGCAATAGTTCGGGTAATGATTTAGTAAATGAAAATGTGAATGAGGAAAATAGTGTCTACTTCAATCTTTACCCCACTAAGGAAGAAGTTGCTTACCACCAATACATAATCGACAATCCTCGATCACCCATCATTAGGATATGCCCAAAGATTAGGAGAGGAAATCCTTGAAACATCAAAATCCCTTGTATGATTCGATTTAGGAATGTCGAGCACGCCTACATAGATACGGACTCTCCCATTAATGTGATGTCATCAGCTGTTTACAATGACATAATGAATGAGCGACTTAAGGTTAGGAGAGACCCTAAGTATCCTAGTAGGGTTTGCAATTTTGTGGGAAGGGTCAAGGATGTACACGTCTTTATAGGAAACTTCACATACTTAGTTGATTTTATGGTCCTAGAAGACATAGGATGTGTCATTGACTATAGCTTGTCCCAAGTTGTGTTAGGAAAACCGTTTGTCGAAAAGTCTAAACTAAGCTATAACAAATCCGAAGGAACAGTTAGATTTGTAAAAGGGGACGATGAAATTACATATAGGATGCCTTGGAAAATGAACGGATATGGCCCTTTATCCCTTTATGAATGAGACAACATTAGAGCTTTTGAGGAAAAGAGCGAAGAAGATGTTGAAAAAGGCTTGAACTTTATGTGGGAGAAAATGAGGCTTTACTATAGGGATTGTTTGACCCTAGGACCTAGGTATAGAGTAGATGAGAATTTTTTCAATATGATAGAGTTTTCATTGAGGATGAAAAACGAGACAACGTAGGAGCACGACTTCGAGTCTAACTACAAGACTCATAAATAAAGAAAAGCGCTTCCTGGGAGGCAACCCATGCTTAATTGTTTGCTTGTTTGTGTGTCATACATCTTTTTCATTGTTGTTTATTCTCATGTTTGAATTTGTGAAAATGCTTTATTTTGTCTTTAACCTCGTCTTAATTACATATAAAGTTATTTTACAAAAGGATAAATGTAGGGAAGATTACATACGTTTTTTAAAAGAACGTGAACATGAGAACTACAATTAGTGAAATTGATGTATATGTGTGTTTGTTAGAGTCAAATGCTTGTATCGAGTCATAATGGATGTTTTGCCGGAATTTTTCCAGATTCTAAAGATGTAATTTTTCCAGAATTTTTCCAGGGAAACGCAGCAGACCAGTTTCTGTCATGACAACCTGACGGCGTCAGGATTAGAACATGACGACGTCAGGACAAGCAGAAACAACTTATCAAATTTTCTCGTTTTCTGTGCTACTTATAATTTTTTGGAAATTCTCAGGTCTTAATTTTCTAGGAAATCTGCAAACATCCATTCCACAAGCATTATATCCTAGTTTAGTCTTGTCATATATAGTTTTACCGCCGATTTTACGTGAAGGTTTTGTCTATTTTCTTAAAGTGTGCAGGTTATATTTGGCAAGAAGAAGAAACTCTGTATTAGATGGAGCTTATCATGTATCCATTATTCTTGGGAAAGAATTTAACCACTACTTCACACGGATCCTACCGAGCTGATCAGGGGAGTACTAGTTTCTTTCTCTTTTAATTACCTTTCTTTATCATAACTTTGATACTTTCGGAGAACATTGGGGACAATGTTCAGTTTAAGTGTAGGGAGGGAGAATAAAACGGGA
The DNA here is from genome assembly GCA_019973895.1 of Chrysanthemum seticuspe. Classification (NCBI taxonomy): domain Eukaryota; kingdom Viridiplantae; phylum Streptophyta; class Magnoliopsida; order Asterales; family Asteraceae; genus Chrysanthemum; species Chrysanthemum seticuspe. Next base: position 70,099,396 of record BPTQ01000006.1, on the reverse strand, counting down.
ACTTAGAAACTATGCTTATCCTTGATTATTTGTCTTGTTCTTGGTCATTTGTGTAATAAGTTATGAGAAATATTTGGTAGGGAAATTTTAGAACAAAATTTAAAATTTTTTATGACATGTATGAGAAAAAACTTTAGTCTTAATAAAGCGTCTCATGGATAGGAGTTATATGACTAGTACAAAAACCGTTTACCACTCAAATTCCACCCCAAAAGTGTGAGGTCCACCCCTAGATCTTTAGGAATAAAAGCATTCACCTTTAATGCTTAGAGAGTGTACCGGTAGTATAATAGATTCTAGAACTTGTTTTGTGATGCATTCCGAGATCGCTAGTGAAACTACACTTGTGTAGTTAGGAATAACTAAATGATAAGAGGCATTACGATAACTCTTGTTTGAAACATGTATTATAATTAGTTCTTCCACATCGGTCGAGTAATTACCCCACACCCTTGTGATGTACTCATCTTTAGTACATGATACCCCTAGTTAACCCCTCAGAGCCTATCCTTTTCGCGGTTCTCGTGATGTTTCGGTTTTCCAGAATATCAATGAAGAGCATTGTTTACAATCCACCCCCAAATGTACACCCAAATCACTTTAGCCTACCTTGTATGCACTCACCTTTAGTGCATTATTGTTATCATTACTAAACCCTTAGTTCAATTATCTAGTTACTTGCATGGTTGCTAAGTCGAGTCATATATGTTGTACACAGTTTTTGGATGATTGAGACTCATGGGTAAAGTAAAATTTTATGGAGTGACGGGAAAGAATGTTAAATTCAAATTCCCTTTAATTACGTAATTAAATACTCCAAGTGTTTTGATCTTTTCAAATCGGGTCAATTAATGTTAGAGTAATAAAAACTCAAGTGTAGGGATGCTCCTATAAATCCCTTATATTTTGATGTTATATTAGAGGATGGTAGAGAAACATACGGGCTACCCTCCTACATCTATCTTTATGTTTATGTATGTTTTTTCAAGTTATCTAGAGTTTAGTGAGTCGAGTCTTGGCTTAGCAACGCCATTCTTTTCATGCTTGTAACATAAGATTTTTGACTTGTGTTGGATCGATATACTCTGACCAAACTAACTATGTAGCTTGTAAGGGCTTAGCAACCTTGGATAAATCCTAAGTTACTAAAAATGAAATACTGAATATACTCTATTAAGTATGCGGAAACTACTTCAATAAAGCTAAGAAGATAAACTTAAACTTCAACGATTTTATTAATACTTTGAATCTACTGAATACACAGATTCACTAATAACCCTAACAACTCTAATATCGAACTTGATAAACTCTAATATTCTCTAATATTGTATGTGAGTCGTATCTCTAATGCCAATCTAGGGATCCTTTTATAGGCATAAGGAATACCCTAGTCGGTTTACAAATATAATCCTTGTACGAAAAGTAATACTAAACTAAAACTAAGAATATCCTAGAATTACAAAGCTTTCCATAAACGATATAGCAGTTCTTTAGCATTGCAGTACTTTGATGTTGAGCAGTACTTTGACTTTCATTAAGCAGTACTTTGACTTTCTTCAGCACTTTGACTTTCTTCAGTACTTTGTCTTTTATATCCCAACAATCCTCCCCTAACTTGAATTCTACTTGCTTGATTTCAAGTTCCTTTGTATCTATATCTTTAACATTTTTGTCTTCAAGGAAAGATTGTGTCTTTATCTTCAGATTTGTCTTGTACTCTCCGTGCTTGTATTATCATCATCAAAGTAGTCTTTAGAAGTAATCCTTTTCAGAAATTATCAGCAATCTTCATCTTTTCAGCTACTCAGCAACATATGGCAAATTGTACATCAGATCATAAAGTTTTATACTATTCTCATCACTTCCAGGTGTGTAAACTCCTGTGAGAGGTGAATCATTGAAAATTTAATGGATTTTGATGTCTCTTTACCAAAGCCATTAACTCTGGAGTAGCCAATGTTTAAGTGTGTAAAACCATGGTACATTGATAACCATATGATTTTTAGCAAATCATCAGCTATCAACGGATTTGTTTTGTCTTTACCAAAAGCCGTACCCTTTTGGACTAGTTAGTTCTTACTACCATGGTGAACTAATTACCATATAAGTGGTTTTTCCACAGCCTTTACCACAAGCCATTTTTCTTGTGGGCTAGCCAACTCTTCACTATTGCAGATTTGGTGAGTTGATTACCATACAACTTATTTGTAAGTTGTCAACTATCCAACGAACTTGAGATATCTTTACCAGAGCCGTTTGCTCATGGATTAGCCAGTCCTTTTGTTAGACATGGTGGACTGATAACCTTTTGTTGTAACCATCTCAAAAACCATTTATTGCTGTTAACTTTTGTTTCAAAATATTTTGCAGTTAACAAAAGTTTTCTATTAAAAAAAATCTTTTACTGGTTTTGTGCTGCAAGCAGTACTTTGAATAAAGTACTATTTGTCCAGCAGTACTTTGAATAAAGTACTAATTTTTTTAAAAAAATATTTATATTATAAAACCATACCAGTAATTATGCATCATCATCAGCCATAGCTGTCCATCTGATAAACAATTCAATGACCATAAGGGCTGTTTCATTCTCCTCTTCAACTTCCATACCATGATCTAGCATTCTTCTCATAAGATCGGTTTTCAGTGGATATCTCCTTTCTGCTAACATATGAATCATGGTCCCATCTTCTAACTCCAAAACATGCACTCCTGATTCTTCAAAAAATCTCCAGCTAGTAATCTCCTAAACTTCTTGGTTTTGCCAGATTTCATCAGTGCTTGTTTCTTCTGTCTCCTAGATAGTTATCAGATCTCCCAGCAAGACTAAGCCAACTCTAGTTGAAGGAATATGCTCAAAATACTCTTGCACTAGTTGATATAGGTGAAACATATCCTCTCTATCGATTATGTGCAGTATGTCCCACAGAAAATTAAATACTCTAAAGCTTTCATCTTCTCTATGGAACATCAGATAATCTCCATCCTTTGATTTTACAACTTCAAATATAGATATCTTAGACTTCTTTACTGCAACATCTTTGGACTTAGGATGCTCAAAATCTACAACTCTAAGATAATTCCTCAGCTCATCAACTGTATCTGATCTCAATTCTATCTTCTTTGATGGATGTTCATCACCAGTTATTCTTTTTCTTTTTAAGCTTCTTTTTCTTGCATCCTCATTCTTCTTTTCATCATCAAAAGAAATAATACTTGCTACTTCATTTTGATAAGCTTCTCTAACAGCATCATACAAATATTTCATCTCATGATATCTTAACTTCTGTAAGCCTATATATCCTCGACCCTTCAGATAAGCCATCATAGCATTCCTTTCCTTAGCAATACTTGATGGTCTTTGTGGTATAACAACTGGCTTTTCTGGTATAGCAACTTCAGCATCCAATTGAGCTTGTAGCTTCCTAGCAGCTTCTTCATTCTTAACCACTTCAATAGCTCTTAATTCTGCTAAAGTAAGCTTCTTCTTCTTCTTCTTCTTCTTCTTCTTTGTTTCTACCAGTTTACCTTTTCCTTTATCCTTTGGATCTAAAGCAGATTGAGAAGCTTGAGGTTGTTCTTCAAGTCCAGGAATACTAACACCTCTAGGTCTTGACAAGTTTTGCAATATCTGAGCAACAGTCTCATCATCACTAGCAGTGTGCTCCTTTTGCTGGATTGGACTAGAAGGACCAGCTTCTTCTTCATGTAAGACTGTTGAAGGACCAACTTCTTCTTCAAAATTTAGAGTCCTTGGTGTAATTAGCTCTTGTCTAAATGTTCCTTGAAGAGCAGCACCTTGATCATCAGTACCTTGATCTCCAGTACTTTGTACACCAGTACTTTGAGGCTCAGTAGGCTCAGTACTTTGAATATTAACTTGAGCTTCAGTACCTTGAGGTTCAGTATGATGAGTGTGTAAATACTTATCAATTTTGGTTAAATCTAAACTGCAAAACGTTTAAAAATGCTCAGAAATGCATCAAAATACTGAAAATATTCCAAAATTGCATTTTATATGTTTCAGATGCAAAATGTTTTAAATCAGATGAAAAATGAGCTAAGTTTGCATAATTGGCAGTTTCAGTCCCCCAAGTTTCAAAAATTGTCAGAAATAGTCCCTGAGCACTTAATTTCAAAAGAAAAAATCACCAAAGGTCCTTTTAAAATCATAACTTGCCAAAATTAGTCCTTTGGTGAAAAATATCAAAAGTTTTGAGAAATTACAAATTTGGTCCTTCAAGTTTAAAAATTGGCAAAAATGGCCCTTGGAAAATTGGAAAATATCAAGTTTGGTCCTTGTACCATGGAAACTTGTCAATTGTGGTCCCTTGAAACAACATTTCAAATTGGCAGCATTGGTCCTCTATTTTTCAGAATTTACACAAAAGGTCCTTGTTATTATTAAACTCCTAAGCCTTTTGGACCCTGCCATTCCTTTTGAACCCCAGCCAATAACCTTTTTGGACCCCCTGCTTATTAATACCTCAGTCAAACCCACTGGTCAACCCCCCTTGGCGCCTTTTCCCTTCTTCCTCACCAAATACCCTGCAACACTCTTTCTCCCACACCTCCAGCTCATTTTCCAACTCACCTTGTTCCCCCCACCTCTCCTAACAATCCAAATAAGCATTTAATGCTTCATCCCCTTTGCACTCAACCCCAACAGGTCAAAAGCCATTTCCCGCCAAAAATGATCAAATGGCTATAATCTCCTCAAGTCATCCAATGGTCTAAAAGACAAGTGGGAACTGCTCAGTTTGGAGAGAGAAACTTGTTGGTGTATAAATGGAAGCATGAGATAAAGAGAAGGGTAGTAGTTAGTTTAATAATTTTCCTTTATGTCGTTTTTTAAATAAATGTCTTAGCTTAATTCAAAATGTTGTAATTTCAGTTTCTATGTATCACATTTAAGTTAAAACATCATTGTAATGTGCTTTTAAGTATCAATCCAAGTTTTTTATATAAGTTCCAAGTTTCATGATTACTGTTGTGTAATTCAGTTTCAAAGTCTCATTTGCAAGCTTTCAAAAGTTTAATTTCATTCTCAAATAAGCTTATTAAAGCTCCTTCTAGCTTTTTGTAAGCTTATAAGTTACTTTTAAGCAATATGTCATGTGGTCAACAAAAGTCAACTGAGGTGCCAAAAGTTGAATCAATCATTAATGTGGGTGATGCAGAGCTTGGAATGGGTAGGATTAGCCTAAATTAGTGTAGGTATGGTTTGGTTTTAGCCTGCAACACAAGCTGGACACATGTGAGTAGATATCTCATTTTCATTTCACTTTAGTTGCATAATTATGTTTGTACTTGTATCTGTGGTTTAGATTGGTTTTTACCTGTTATTTAGTGGTAATTAGAGTAAGTAAACTCAGTTTGATCAATAATTTATGCTGGTTCTGTGGTTAGCTCATTTAATTTACAAATCAGTAGTTTAAGATAGTGTTTGGAATTGCTGCATTAACTGTTTTAGAGGGTTATCCAGTGTTTGAGACTGGTTGTTTCAAGCTTGTTAAGCTTTATTGTACTCATATCTGTCATCAAGATGCATCTGCATTAGACCAAAGTCAAAATTCTTTTTAATCTGTCTTATAAGCTTATCTGTTGGAATTTTGCAAGATCAAAATCTTGTTTTGTGTTTAGAAATCATAGGTGTAACTTGCTGTAGTGTCATTTCACCATAATACATCAATTTCAGTCCTTAAATCAATTGCAAAGTTCATTAGAGTCAACTTTTCAGTTTTGTCAAAAAGTCAAATTTGCAATAAACCAGTTTTGAACCAAACTGAAAGGATTTTTCATTGACTCATTTCTGAGTCAAATTCAGTGAAACTTAGGATTTTAAAAACTTTAGCTGGTCTATTTTCTTATTATCAATTTTGTAGATTTTTGTCAATTTTTTATAATCACTAAAACTGCTTGTCAATATGGGCTTATGTGCCCTGTGCACTGACTCAGTATTCACTGAGTCTGCACAGGGTGTGTGCAGGGCTTGCACAGAGCTCATCTTAGCTCACCAAGGTCTGGTTTTTGGCTTATAAGCACTTGGCTAGGTCTTCTTTAGGACCCTTCATCTGTTTTTTAAGTTTCAGCTTATTGGATAGCTTATCTTTTATCTTAAAAGTAGGCCCCAAAAACTGTTTTTAGTACATTAAGCTCTCATCATCAAATCTGTGTAGCTGGTAACTTAGTAGTTTAAGATAGTTGTTATAAGTTGCTTTTGAGTTCTTTTAGCATAATATAGCTTCTGTAACCAGTTGGTGGTCCTTGGTGTTCAATTGCTTATTTCAAGTGCTTATTTATAAGCCTTTGTCTTTGCAGTTTCAATTTCCTTCACACAACCATCTGTTTTTATATTTTTCCTAGATTCTAAATATTATTTTAGGCTTATCATGAATTTTTAGATTTTTCCAATTCAGTTTGTTATTTTTCCCTATTTAAATTAGTTTTTAAGTCTTTTTAAATAGCTTTTAATACAATTAATTCAGAAAAGTTTCAAAAAAATAATTTTTCATTTTTATTAAGTTAAGATAAATATAAAAAGTCAAAAAAATATTTTTCCAGAATTTTCTTAGTTAAATTTGTATTTTTAAGAAATTTAAGTAGTTTTAAATAGTTTTTAATTAATAGAAAATAGAAAAATAATCAGAAAAATACAAAAATAGTTTTGAAAATTCTTTTTAGTTATTTTAGATTTTTCCAAGTCATAATTTTATTTTTCTAGCTTTATTTCATATTTTCTTGTATTTTAGGCTATTATTAAATAGTTAAAAATAGTTTTTAATTAATAATAATTAGATAAATAGTTATAAAAATAATTTTCTTTTTCTAAATATTTTCTTTTATCATTAGGTTTGTAAAAATATCATTTTCATATTTTTAGGATTAATACTGCTTCAGTTTCATATTTTCATTTGTACGTTACGTAGTTTTAAATTCAAGTTTTATAAAAACAACAAAAAATCAAAAACATCATTTTGCAAATAGTGATAGCGTTTATTTAATATTTTTTTATCTTTTTAACTTTCTTTAATTTGCATTTAAGCCCCTGTGGTTTATGAACTTTCTCTGTAGTTATAATAATTCAATAAACTCTTTTCCGTTCAAATCTCTCGATCACTATTCGTTTGGTGATTCTTCGCATAGCTCGCTGGGACATAACGACCCGGGGAAACACTATACTCTCCTGATCTTCATTGCATTTGGTTCCAGACTGTTTTAAGTTTGTTACGGTCGGCCATTCACAAGTGGTCGGCTTGAGCGATAAAACTTGACTGTCTGGGAGCGAATCACAGTACTTTGAAGTTCAACCTCTGGTTCTTCATAATTTTTAGCATCTTCATTCAAATTTTCTTGCTCCAGTATAATCCCTAATTGGAATGAAGACTGCTTGTGAACCTTCTTTCCCATTGAAGTCTTCTTAAATTTCTTGCCTTTCCTCTTCTGTGACTTCACCCACAACCTGTGATGTTGAACTAAAGGCCAGATAAAGTTCTTCAATTGTTTAAATTTGTTGTTCAATTTCACCAGTTGTGCAGCTTGAGCTTCATAATCTTTCTTTAACCTGACTAGCTCCCTTGTCAAATCATAGATATCCAGAACTGGACCCTTAGAAGCCATATCTCCCTCATCTCCTCCAGATGTTTTAGACCCATCTGTGGAAGTATAATCATTGGGAGAGGATGGTGGGTTTACCTATGGTTCTGAATCCCCATGAGCAATATCTTGGGGAGATGCAGTACCTTGTGGTAAAGCAGTACATTGAGAAGCAGTACCTTCCCTAGAAACATAAGGCTCATGTTCTTCACCTGAGGCTGCTTCATCTCTAACAACTTGTACAACTTCCATCATGCGAGTAGTCAAAGGTGTATCCCTCCTAAATAATTTGTCACTCTTTCTAGCCATGAAAGTGAACACCTTTGGTGGTTGCACAACAACTGGTAATAAGCTGGAAGGTTTAGGTTCATCTTTAAGCTGTTTGTTCAAAAAGAGTTGAACAAATCGTAGGTACGTTAAAAATGGTGAACCATTGGAGATATGAGATAGCATACCATCTAGAAGCAATCTGGAAAAGTTAAAGGGTTGATTGGTAGCTAATCCCACTAAGGCAGATGCTATATTTGAACCAAATTGTTCCCATGAAGTACTCTTGGGACTTAAACAATAAAGCAAAACATGAACTAAATACTTCCATTGTGGACTAAACAAGGGTTTCCTAAAAGTTGTTTCAGTGAAAGACCCTTCATACCCAATATCCCTGAATGTATCCCAAAGCACTTGTTTATCAAAACGAATAGCCCCTTCTTCATCATGAAACAGTAAATCTTCCCTATTCGAAGCTTCACTAACTCTAACAATCTTCCCAGCAACCTTAGCCTGAATGTAGGATTCATCATCTTCCATATGAGATCGAGCAGTTGCCCAAAATTGTTGAAGACAGGGTTCAATAACATCAGGTTCGACCAAAAGAGCATAATTGATTGATGATCCAGTGAGGAAATCAATTATGTCATGAAACGGAACATTGGACGGTGTTTTGTCCAAGTTAGCCACCATGTTATGCTTACTAACTGTGTTACGATTTGCCATTGAATGTTGTTATAAGAGAAAATGGTGCGATGAATAGTGAATGTTAATGAGATATGGATGAATAAGTATATAGTGAGAGGGAAAATCGGAGGGTAGTTATTTATAGGTAAGATTTGAAAAAATCACAGCCCAATGAATAAAGTTACCGTTGTGTGAATTTTACCCCATCTTTTGACCGTTGGAACAGTACGTTTACTAGACTGCAGTGCTTTCTACGTAAGCAGTACTTTTAAAGCAGTACTTTCAGATACACAATAAGTAGTACTTTTCCATCTTCTTCTCAATAGCAAAAACATCAAAAAGCATTGTATTGCCTCCCCTCAAACAATGCATAGGACTTATCTAACTAACTAATAAGTCATCCCCTTAATTTTAGCTTAATAGTTAATCATACCAATACTCACCACCAAATGATTGAATTTGGAAACATCAAATCCTTTTGTGAGTAGATCAGCTACATTGTCATCTTTGTGGACCTTGACAACATTAATGAGCCTATGCTCATAACAATCTCGAATAAAGTGATGCCTAATCTGAATATGCTTGGTCTTGGAATGATAAACAGGATTCTTTACAATTCAGATTGTACTCTCATTATCAATGTTGATAGGAGTATTCTTAAAATTGAATCCATAATCCAAGAGTTGATTCTGCATCCACAATACTTGTCCACAACAGCTTGCAGCAGCAACATATTCTGCTTCAGTGGATGATGTTGCTGCATTGGTTTGTTTCTTAAATTGCCATGAAACTAAGCTTCTTCCAAGATATTGGCATCCTCCAGCGGTTGATATTCTATCATAATTATCACCTGCATAATCACTGTCTGAAAAAGCTTCCAAGTGAAAAGGTGAATCCTTTGGATACCACAACCCTAACTTAGGTTGTTGCTTCAAATAACTAAAAATCCTCTTGACTGCATTCATATGAGAGACCTTAGGTGAGACTTGATATCTTGCACATAAATAGACAGCAAACATGATATCAGGTCTAGATGCAGTTAAGTACATAAGACAGCCAATCATTGATCTGTAAAGCTTGACATCTACAGCTTTTCCATCTTCATCCTTTCCCAATGAATTGATAGATTTTATGGGTGTGATGACAGGCTTCATAGCATCGAAGTTAAACTTCTTAAGAATTTCAGTGACATACTTGTCTTGACTAATGAAAATACCAGTCTTTGATTGTTTAATTTGAAGCCCCAAAAATAAAGTTAATTCACCCATGGAACTCATTTGAAATTCTTGTTGCATGAGCTTCTCAAATTCTTTCACCATAGACTGTTTTGTAGCTCCAAAAATAATATCATCTACATAAACTTGAACAAGCATGATATCCTTCTTGTCTCTTTTGATAAACAAAGTCTTATCAATTGCTCCTCTCCTGTAGCCATGTTGTAATAAGAAAGTGGAGAGTCTTTCATACCAAGCTCTAGGTGCTTGATGAAGGCTCCTTAACAACTTTGTAGACTTTGTTTGGATGTGTAGGATCCTCAAAACCAGGAGGTTGTTTGACATAGACCTCCTCTGTAATCTTGCCATAAAGAAAGGCACTCTTGACATCCATTTGATAAACAGGAAAGCCCATATAAGATGCAAAATCCAGGAATAATCTAATGGCTTCAATCCTTGCTACAGGAGAAAACACATCATCATAGTCCACTCCTTCTTCTTGTCTATATCCTTGTGCAACTAATCTTGCTTTGTTCATGATGACATTCCCTCTTTCATCTCTCTTAACTCTGAAAACCCATCTTGTACCAATGACTTTCTTTCCATCTGGTAGATCACATAGTACCCAAAATTCTTGAAGTTTGAATTGAAGAAGTTCTTCTTGCATGGCTTCAACCCAACTCTCTTTAGTTAATGCTTGAGCTATATTCTTGGGTTCTTCTTGAGAGATAAAACAAGTAAATAAACACGTTTGTTGATCCTTATGATTCATCCTGTTTTGTTTATACACAAAGCTAAGTAAAGCATTATGTGGCTTAGAGAAGCCTTTAGCTTTGGTTCTTGTGAGCACTCAAGAATGAGAAGGTCCAATGATTTGACTAGAAGGATGATCTTTATGAATTCTTAATGTAGGAGTCTGTGGAACTTCAAAATCATCATCCAAATTTGTGAAATCAGCTCTTTCATTAGAATTTGAGAAAATACCTTCATCATCTAATTCATCATCAGTGTCTTCTAATCCAGGCATGTTAGAATCATTCAAATCATCAGAAGTACTGTCAATTGGTGCAGCAGTCTTTGATCCAAAGTACTGTGATCGAAAGTACTGTGAGGGTATTCTGTAGACTTACCCTTTTTCTTTGCTTCTTCATAAGTCCTTCTTTGTTCATCCTCATAAGATTGTGCTATTGTTTCTTGAAAATGCATCCTATTAAGTTCATCGTGAATAGCTTGATCTTCAGCAGACAAAGTGGATTTTGGTTCATCAGTACTTTTCTCCTTCTCAACAGTTACAGGTTCTTCATCAGGAACAACATCAGGTCTAATATTGACTCCATGAACAATGTACTGTAAATCTTCTTCTGTGTGAACAACTTGATTTTCTTCTCTAACAGGAACATAGTTCATAGAAGGAGTCAAAAAATCAAGATCAAACATCCAATCAGGACCTTTACCTTTTTGATTGTCTTGATCTTCTAAAAATTCAACATGAAGACAATCTTGAACCTTTTTGGTAACCTTGTTGTACACTATAAATCCTTTACTATTGGTACAATAACCCAATAAGTATCCTTCATCTGACTTGCCATCAAATTTTCCCAAAGCATCAATAGTATTGAGAATAGTCAGAGGACATCCAAAAGGTTTCATAAAACGTATATTTGGTTTGTTTCCCATAAGCAACTCATAAGGTGTCTTCATATGAGGTTTAGTGACTGATACTCTATTTAATACATAGCAAGCAATACTTACAGCTTCAACCCAAAATTGAATAGGTAATAAAGAATCTGCAAGCATTGTTCTGGCTGCTTCTATCAAATTTCTGTTCTTTCTCTCTGCAACACCATTCTGCTATGGAGTTCTAGCAATGCTAAACTCCCTCTTGATTCCTTTTTTGGCACAAAATTCATCCATAAACTTGTTCTTGAATTCAGTCCCATTATCACATCTAATACCTCTTACTTTGAGACTCAATTGGTTTTTGGTATGTGCTAAAACACATACCTTTTCTATATCAAAATAGACCCAAAATAACCAAGAAAGAGTCGTTTATTGCTAATATTTGTGGTTTTCTTGAGTTTGTGCTTGTGCAGGTATAGATATGTAAAAACACGCAAAAAGGAACCAAAATAGACGTAAATCCGAGCACGAGAGATCAAGAGAGTTTTTAGCTGAGCCGGAAGGTCGGGATTATGCATTTTGGAAGATTTTATTCTCTAAGGATGATTTTTGAAGTTTCAGTCAAGTTTGAAGAAATGTCAAGATTAGTCCCTGCACTTTCAGTATTTGGCAGAATTAATCCCTGAAGTTTCAGAAATTACAGAATTAGCCCTTGGTTTATTTGAAAATTGGCAAGTGCAGTCCTTGGAAGATAATTTTAGAATTACACCTTTGGTCCTTGGAGTTTCAGCTTTTACATGTTTGGTCCTTGGTTCATTAAACAAACACAATACTAGTCCAAGTTATATCCAATCCAATATCCACTACCAATATCTTTCGGCCCAATATCAACCCAACAATACCCGAGTCCAGCTAAACCTATCCAATCCCTCCACCCAATTATCCCAACCCGGACACACCTATTACCCGGTATTTTAACCCAAGTCAAAGCAATTGCCCCGGTCAAACATTTTGAGTTATAATAAAATAAACAAACGCGCCCTACAGTGTCATCTCTTTCCCCTTCCTCCCAAACACCCATTTACCCCCCTTTCATTTTTACCACCAATTACCTCAACCAAACCTCGTAATTAGGATCTTTCATACCTTCTAGAACCACTGACATGTCATAATAGTTGCACACGTGGCCAAACCAAGCTCTCCCATTGGCTGCTACACATCATAATATGAAATGGAGCATTGTGAGTGGCTAAGGTGACAATGGAATGGATTAGTGGATGTGGATAGCCTTCTAGGCGCTTCTGAAAGGATCCCAAGACCTCATTGTGGCTATAAAAAGACCTCTTGGCTCTCATTGTATTTCGTCCAATCTCTTAAGCTTTAGAGAGATTTTGACCACTTCATTTCTGTCATTACTCTTTAATCTTATGGTAGTTGTAATTTCATTTTCAAGTTGTGAGCACTCTTTTGATTAATGCAAGTTTACTTTTCAGTTGTTACATGAATTTCTGCCATTGCTATCTTGATTGTTAATCTGATTTAAAAGCTTGTGTTTTTAGTTGTTAAGACTCACAGAAGCTTATCTAGGCTTCTGTGATTTTGAAGTTTCTCAAATCTTGTTCTAAATTTCAGTTTTTCAATAAAATCAAAGAAAAGTCAAAGATCAAAAGTCAATCTATTTCATGTTAATTTCTGGTTTTAGTTTGTTAAAATGATGAGTTTCATGTTTATATAAGTTTTTAATTCAGTTTTAGTAAGATTCTCATCAAGTTTTTTTTAAAAAGTGTAGATTAGGATATGAAAGGGGTGTTTGGATTGCTTGATAATCAGTTGCTAGAGGTTTATATAGTGGATTAAATCAGTTGCTTGAGGTTTGTTATAGTTAGTAGCAGTCATATCTGTCCTTGTTTGGTGCTTGTTTTCATCAATAGTCAAATTTATTTTGTAACTGATCTTGTGAGCATACTGTTGGAATTTAGGTACTGAATCATTGCATACAGGTTTAAAATCAGTAGAAGTAGCTTGCTAAAGTTTCATCACATCTTATTTCATCTCAATCAGTCCAAAATTTGCTTCTTAATCTCATTTTAGTCAACTTTATAACTGTTTTAAAAAGTCAAAACTCCATGTCTGAATCTGTTTTTGCAGAACTTGCAGCAACTGCATGGTGTTCATTTCAGCTAGTTAGGGTCTCCAATTTGGTCCATTTGCAGTTGGATAGGTGGTCTACTGATTTCCACTTTTGCTTTTCTCTGTAGCTTATTATTTAAGCAGTTGCAACTGCTTAAACATAGGGCCTGTTTACCTGTTTTGCTTAAAGTGACAGTTTGCTTAAATCTTGGTAAACTGATCATTAGGTGTTAGGATTAGCTTGTAATGGTTGCCTTAGAGTAGTTATAATATATTTTAGCTTTTGTTATCATTTGGTTCACTATAGTGCTTATTTGCTTATTAATAAGTAGCTTATTTAGGTTCAATTACACTACAGCCTTCATATTTCCCACTGTAGCCCATGTTTTTCTATTTTTCATAGCTTTAGAATATCATTTTATAATTTCCCTGAACTTTTCATGATTTTTGGTCACTGTTTGCTATTTTTCTTGATTTAAAATAGTTTTTAAGCCTTTTTAAATACCTTTAATTGCAATTAATTAAGAAAAAGTTCCAAAAAATTAATTTTTCAATTTTAATAGATTAAGATAAATATAAAAAGCATAAAAAATATTTTTCCTTATTTTGCTCCTTTTATTTGGTATTTTTAACAATTTAAATTAGATTTAATTAGTTTTAAATTCATAGAAAATAGGAAATTAATCAGAAAAATACAAAAACAGTTTTGAAAAGTCTTTTATGTTATTTTAGATTTTTGAAAAGTAATTCCATAATTTTCCCTCTCTTTTTCATAATTTTTAGTTATTTAGTCTTATTTTTAAAGTTAATAATTAGTTTTTAATTAGAATTAAATCAAGAAAATTCCTAAAAAATATTTTTAATTCATAAATAGTTTTCAAATATCATTTTTAGAGTAAAAGTAATTTTAGGTTATTTTTAGGAGTTAGATTAGTCGTTCTTGCTTTTTATTCGCGTATTCGTTTTAATTTCGTATTTGCGTTTTAGTGTAGAATTGCGTAGTTTTCCTTAGTTCTTAGGTTTTCCCCTTAGATTTTATTCCCATATGATTTCCTTATCCCGTAGTTTAGAATAAATTATATTATCCCCTTTTCTCATTCAAATCCCGATAATCTAGACGTGAGTTGGAAATTCCATTCAACCCTCGTTCGGAACGATCTCGGTGCTCAAACCTAACACGTTTGAGTTACCCATATACTACTTCTTCTCATCTATTATTGGTCAGTGTTTGAGCCGTTTTAAGTTTCTTACGGTTAGTCATTCACAAGTGGCTAGCTTGTGTGAGTAAACTTGACGTGTTTTGGACAGTGCATATCAATTTTTGGCGCCGCTGCCGGGGAGGGCTATTAGCGAGTTTTCTTATTCCGTCTCGAATCGTGTGCATTTGAAGATCCTTCCTCGTGAAGTTATCGTTGATATTTGTACATATCCCTTTTATAAAAACCCAAAAAGATTTTCCTTTTCAATATGTTTTCTAAAAACCCAAAAATATTCTTCTTTACCCTCTGATTCGATAATTCTTCTCTTTTACCCTCTATATGTTTAATTCTCATGGATTCTCAAAATTTCTATCAACCCTATTGCTTTAATTGTAGAGATTTGTTAAACGATGATTCATTTTGTGAACGTTGCTTTTCAAAGGGTGTGGATTTTATCGCGAATCTTGTATGTGTCGCCCTTTTGAAGCACCCACCAGGGTTATCGATGACGTTTCCATCAATTTTGAAAAAAGATTTGAGCGACGTCAAAACCGCATTGAAAGCATGCTTCAAACTTTATTAAGCCGCATTCAAGCTCGACAATGTGTTAATGAGGAACCCGTTCAAGTTATGGAAGACGATCACACTATTCCGGAGCCACCCGAAGAACCCACCGAGGGTCACGGGGACAATTTCTTTGAACGTCGTGCTTTTCTGAACAACATTGAAAAACTTGAAGTATTACCAAAAATTTTGAAATGTAAGCTTGATGAACCCTCG
Organism: Chrysanthemum seticuspe; assembly: GCA_019973895.1. Classification (NCBI taxonomy): domain Eukaryota; kingdom Viridiplantae; phylum Streptophyta; class Magnoliopsida; order Asterales; family Asteraceae; genus Chrysanthemum; species Chrysanthemum seticuspe. Next base: position 70,083,906 of record BPTQ01000006.1, on the reverse strand, counting down.
ATTCCTACTCCCTCTCCGGTAAGGGAGATGGAACATATTTCTGAACCCGAGGTGATTCCCGTTTGTACTCTCGACTCTAATCCGAAGAATTCTAGAATCGATCCTTATCTTTCACGATTCACCGTTACAAGTTCGTCGAGTTACAACAAAACAGAACGAAATTATGAGCATAAAACGATTTCTAAACAGAAAGAACCGGAGACCACAACGGAAGTGGTGGAAATTGCTAGCTCTCAGAGCACACCACTTGTCCCACCTCCAGATTCTTATCCCTCTCTCATTTCTGAGCCTTTCATTTCCGACCCTTCCCCTTTACTCACGCCGGTTGAGAGAAGTGACATTCTTTTGGAGGAGGTCGATGATCATATTTCTACTAACATTGTTGAACCCGTTGATTCTCTCATAATGGGGGATGAGCATCTTAGTGATGAGATCCTTATCCCAAGCCCAAGAGAGTCTGAGGTTGTTGATATTTGTGATGAGCCTTCTCTTGATAATTTGAATGATCATGTTGAGATGTTCTCTGATTTCGATGACGATTCTTATGGAGACATCGATTTTGTCGACGATTTACCTTCTGAGCCCGACATAGAAGAAGAAAATGATTTTGAGCCAGAAGAAGAAGAGATTGAGCCCGATAATATAGAGATCGAGGATGAAGCATTACGTCAAACATTGTCAAATGTTTATCTTCTCATTGCTAAGATTGAAGCCTTGAACAATAATTCAAGTTCGCATCCTATCTCCGTTAAAGATAGCGATTTCTCTCCCGAACTTGAGACTTTCCGATTTGATGAAGAGATTAGTGGCAATCCCACTATTGATGATGTTTATCCTCCGATTCTTGAGCGATTCTATTTCGATGTTGATATGAGCAAAATTTTGAACGAGATTTCCGATACTCCGATAAGTGACCCGATCATTGAGGATGCGATCGATGACCCAATACCACCGGGTATTGAGGATGCCGTGCATGATCCCGATGGGGATATGGTTGTTCTTGATGGTTCTCTTGACTCCCCTTCTTTTGATGAGTCCACCATCACTAATCCCGTTGAGCCCGCATGTGAAGACAAAATCTTTAAACCCGGGATATTAGACATAGATGAGCTTTATGCTAAAACTGTTGATAGAGAAAAGGATCGTCACTTGGATGCCTTCATTGTTCAGCTTTCACCTCCTTACCGTGAGCTCCCGACTTCTTTGGAGTTTTCTCATTTCTATCCATCATCCTTTCGTCCACCCGCAAAACCGCCGGATGATGGATCATTCTTTCATGATATACCATTTGTGCTTGAGCCCGACACTTTCTTCCCCACGAAACCCACCCAGTCTCATTCCTTCGGGAATGAGGACACCGTTTTTGACCCTGGTATCTCTACCACTTTCTCCCCCAAGGACAAATGAATTCGGGGACGAGTCAGGCTAGCGACTCGGTAGTCAAAAACAGTAGCGCTTCGTGGGAGGCACCCCATGCTTATCCATCTATCTTCTTTCTATTTTCTAATAAGTGACGCGAAGGGGTCTGCCTCTTCGATTTCTCGTGTTTGGTTGTTTGTGATGTTGTGTTTAGGATGTTCCCGATATGAAGACTCTCGTGCTCGAAGTTTGTCATTTTCTCCACTCGAGTTTCATGATCGATGCTGATGGAAATCCGATATCCTAATCTTATCGACTAACGTTTATCTTCTAGCATACTTAATAAACGGCTTTTAGATTTTCGTGATACCCTTGCTTTAAACATTGAGGACAATGTTTCGTTCTAGTCTGGGGTAGGGTAATCTTCGATTTGATTTGACAGCACTTGCTTGTTTTTTGTTGTGTTTCTCTCGTAACCCCGTTTTTCCTTAGAAAATGAAAAAATTGTGCAAAAATGAGAAAAAATTTAAAATTTTTGTAAGCTTTTGTTAAGTCTTTTTGATTGAAAAGTTGTCTAGTTTCTTAGACAAGAAGCTATAAAATGCGAATTCTAGCTCATAAGGCCAAGATTTTGCAAGTTTCCCTGAGTGACTTTAAATATGCATGACTTGATTTCATTAGACGAAGCATTTGCTAAGTTAATATATGTTTTGACACCTTGTTGACTTTCCGCTGGTGAGAGTAGGAATAAAATTCTGACTTGACCGGGCGTGTTGAGCCCTAGCTTGTTCCCTTAACCATAGGTAATCTAAAAATTATCGGCTAAGCATATGCGGATCTCATTATTTGGGATTTTAAATTTGCAGAGATCGAGAAATGATAGAGTTACTTATGAGTTTAGATGCTAAGCGTGGAGTAGTTGGTTCTCTTTAGAGCCCATCGAAGGTACTTATGGCTTTTTGTTCCCACAAAATTGTTTCACCCCATATCTGTCTAAATAATTAGAGATGTCGAGTTTTTGGCGATAGTTAGTTCTTTATCTTCTTAAAAGAATCTTTGTTTTAAAAATTGGGTACACATCAAGGATCCGTAATAAATGAGTAATAAGTGATAAGTGATAATGTAATAAGTAAAGTTGTGAGCTGCGGTGTCGAGATCGGACCCTTGGATCTTTAGCCGGGATTGAGTGAGGTCTTAGCCTAGCCAGCCGGGATCCTCATTTCATGAAGCCTATAGTCTTGGAATTACCCCGTGAAGCTCCGTAGTTCACAGCTCATATAAGTTAAAGTTTAAGTGTTCAACAAAAAAAAAAAAAAAAAAAAAAAAAAAAAAATTGGTATGATGAAAATTGAAAAAGTCAAAAGTTAGTGAATAAAATTCCTTGATGTGGACCTCATTTTTACGACAATGGTTCTTGAGAGAAGGAGGATAACTAATTATCGACTTAGCTTTGTATCTTTATCGGAATAAAAGTTATCGAAACGAGAATTTGAAGAAATTCATTTCTCACAAAAATAAAAAATTCTAGAGGAAAATAGGAAAACGGGAACAAAAGGTAATTACACAAGTAACTTCCATGGGTAGTGTTAGCATCTAGAATCATATGTAACAATGATTTCGGTTTTACGCTTAGTTTGGGGACTTGTGAAAAATCAGGGACGATGTATTCTATCCGTATGGTCACTTCACGCTGTGTTGTGTTTTCTACTCCGTGATCCTAACGTGTCGTTTGAAAAATGTTGGAGTTATTGATCGACATGAAATTTCAACAAACCGTCATTCATAATCGGAATGTGCGTAATTGTAATATCTATACATGAGAATTGAAAGGTAAACGGGGCGTTTTTAGAATTAAGGCTTTCTTAATCTCTTTTGAGGAACCTTGACTACTTCTTCTCATAATTGGTTTGTCTGAACTGTTTTAAGTTTCTTACGGTTAGTCATTCACAAGTGGCTAGCTTGTGTGAGATAACTTGACGGTTTGGACATATCAATGGTTTAGTAGAAAGAGATTGAAATCCTTGATTTTAGAAGCGTGAGTTGATTGCATTGCGTGAGGACACGACAATAGTCTCGTCTGGGGTATTTTGGTATGTGCTAAAACACATACCTTTTCTATATCAAAATAGACCCAAAATAACCAAGAAAGAGCCGTTTATTGCTAAAATTTGTGGTTTTCTTGAGTTTGTGCTTGTGCAGGTATGGATATGTAAAAACACGCAAAAAGGAACCAAATCAGACGTAAATCCGAGCACGAGAGATCAAGAGAGTTTTTAGCTGAGCCGGAAGGTCGGGATTATGCATTTTGGAAGATTTTATTCTCTAAGGATGATTTTTGAAGTTTCAGTCAAGTTTGAAGAAATGTCAAGATTAGTCCCTGCACTTTCAGTATTTGGCAGAATTAATCCATGAAGTTTCAGAAATTACAGAATCAGCCCTTGGTTTATTTGAAAATTGGCAAGTGCAGTCCTTGGAAGATAATTTCAGAATTACACCTTTGGTCCTTGGAGTTTCAGCTTTTACATGTTTGGTCCTTGGTTCATTAAACAAACACAATACTAGTCCAAGTTATATCCAATCCAATATCCACTACCAATATCTTTCGGCCCAATATCAACCCAACAATACCCGAGTCCAGCTAAACCTATCCAATCCCTCCACCCAATTATCCCAACCCGGACACACCTATTACCCGGTATTTTAACCCAAGTCAAAGCAATTGCCCCGGTCAAACATTTTGAGTTATAATAAAATAAACAAACGCGCCCTACAGTGTCATCTCTTTCCCCTTCCTCCCAAACACCCATTTACCCCCCTTTCATTTTTACCACCAATTACCTCAACCAAACCTCGTACTTAGGATCTTTCGTACCTTCTAGAACCACTGACATGTCATAATAGTTGCACACGTGGCCAAACCAAGCTCTCCCATTGGCTGCTACACATCATAATATGAAATGGAGCATTGTGAGTGGCTAAGGTGACAATGGAATGGATTAGTGGCTGTGGATAGCCTTCTAGGCGCTTCTGAAAGGATCCCAAGACCTCATTGTGGCTATAAAAAGACCTCTTGGCTCTCATTGTATTTCGTCCAATCTCTTAAGCTTTAGAGAGATTTTAACCATTTCATTTCTGTCATTACTCTTTAATCTTATGGTAGTTGTAATTTCATTTTCAAGTTATGAGCACTCTTTTGATTAATGCAAGTTTACTTTTCAGTTGTTACATGAATTTCTGCCATTGCTATCTTGATTGTTAATCTGATTTAAAAGCTTGTGTTTTTAGTTGTTAAGACTCACAGAAGCTTATCTAAGCTTCTGTGATTTTGAAGTTTCTCAAATCTTGTTCTAAATTTCAGTTTTTCAATAAAGTCAAAGAAAAGTCAAAGATCAAAAGTCAATCTATTTCTTGTTAATTTCTGGTTTTAGTTTGTTAAAATGATGAGTTTCATGTTTATATAAGTTTTTAATTCAGTTTTAGTAAGATTCTCATCAAGTTTTTATTAAAAAGTGTAGATTAGGATATTAAAGGGGTGTTTGGATTGCTTGATAATCAGTTGCTAGAGGTTTATATAGTGGATTAAATCAGTTGCTTGAGGTTTGTTATAGTTAGTAGCAGTCATATCTGTCCTTGTTTGGTGCTTGTTTTCATCAATAGTCAAATTTATTTTGTAACTGATCTTGTGAGCATACTGTTGGAATTTAGGTACTGAATCATTGCATACAGGTTTAAAATCAGTAGAAGTAGCTTGCTAAAGTTTCAACACATCTTATTTCATCTCAATCAGTCCAAAATTTGCTTCTTAATCTCATTTTAGTCAACTTTATAACTGTTTTAAAAAGTCAAAACTCCATGTCTGAATCTGTTTTTGCAGAACTTGCAGCAACTGCATAGTCTTCATTTCAGCTAGTTAGGGTCTCCAATTTGGTCCATTTGCAGTCGGATAGGTGGTCTACTGATTTCCACTTTTACTTTTCTTTGTAGCTTATTATTTAAGCAATTGCAACTGCTTAAACATAGGGCCTGTTTACCTGTTTTGCTTAAAGTGACAGTTTGCTTAAATCTTGGTAAACTGATCATTAGGTGTTAGGATTAGCTTTTAATGGTTGCCTTAGAGTAGTTATAATATAGTTTAGCTTCTGTTATCATTTGGTTCACTATTGTGCTTATTTGCTTATTAATAAGTAGCTTATTTAGGTTCAATTACACTACAGCCTTCATATTTCCCACTGTAGCCCATGTTTTTCAATTTTTCATAGCTTTAGAATATCATTTTAGAATTTCCCTGAACTTTTCATGATTTTTGGTCACTGTTTGCTATTTTTCTTGATTTAAAATAGTTTTTAAGCCTTTTTAAATACCTTTAATTGCAATTAATTAAGAAAAAGTTCCAAAAAATTAATTTTTCAATTTTAATAGATTAAGATAAATATAAAAAGCATAAAAAATATTTTTCCTTATTTTTCTCCTTTTATTTGGTATTTTTAACAATTTAAATTAGATTTAATTAGTTTTAAATTCATAGAAAATAGGAAATTAATCAGAAAAATACAAAAACAGTTTTGAAAAGTCTTTTATGTTATTTTAGATTTTTGAAAAGTAATTCCATAATTTTCCCTCTCTTTTTCATAATTTTTAGTTATTTAGTCTTATTTTTAAAGTTAATAATTAGTTTTTAATTAGAATTAAATCAAGAAAATTCCTAAAAAATATTTTTAATTCATAAATAGTTTTCAAATATCATTTTTAGAGTAAAAGTAATTTTAGGTTATTTTTAGGAGTTAGATTAGTCGTTCTTGCTTTTTATTCGCGTATTCGTTTTAATTTCGTATTTGCGTTTTAGTGTAGAATTGCGTAGTTTGCCTTAGTTCTTAGGTTTTCCCCTTAGATTTTATTCCCATATGCTTTCCTTATCCCGTAGTTTAGAATAAATCATATTATCCCCTTTTCTCATTCAAATCCCGATAATCGAGACGTGAGTTGGAAATTCCATTCAACCCTCGTTCGGAACGATCTCGGTGCTCAAACCTAACACGTTTGAGTTACCCATATACTACTTCTTCTCATCTATTATTGTTCAGTGTCTGAGCCGTTTTAAGTTTCTTACGGTTAGTCATTCACAAGTGGCTAGCTTGTGTGAGTAAACTTGACGTGTTTTGGAAACTGATATCAATTTTCAAGGGCTATTATAAGATCATGAATAGCATCAAAGGTTTCATCTTTAAATCCCAAGAAAAAGACCCAACTAAATCTACTACAATCATCTATTACAACTAAGCAGTACTTCTTTTTGTTTAAGCTTGCAACAGAAACAGGTCCAAACAGATTCATGTGCAGCAATTCTAAAGGTTCTCTAATAGCTCTTTCCTCAATATTCTTGCATGAAGCTTTATGTTGTTTACCCTTCTTGCACGCCAAACATGAATGATCATTCTTGTATGTTTTAGAAGGTAAACCCCTAACAAAATTTCCTTTAACCAACTTGTTGATATTCTTGAAATTCACATGGCCTAATCTTCTATGCCACAGATGTGCTTCTTCAAGTGTTGCCTTTACTACCAAACATGTTGCTTTTTCAGAAGAGTTAAGACTCTTCATATCCAGACTGTACACATCATTAGTTCTTGGTACTCTCAGTATTACCAAGTTATCATCAACAAGCTTGAACTCAGGGGAAAGAATAAGACATTCCGTGTCAGCGAATAACACAGGGTGCTTCTTGTCACATATCTGAGAGACTGACAAAAGATTGAATTTGAGCTCCTTCACATAACGAACATTCTCAAATTCTATGCTTCCTGCCTTGATTGTTCCTTTGCCAGCAATTCTACCTCCACTAGGATCATTCCCAAATGCAACTCTTCCTCCAAAATAAGATCTAAAATCTGACAGAATCTCTTTGTCTCCTGTCATGCTTCCAGAGCAACCACTATCAACAATTAAATGATCTTTAAGCTCCTCTTCTGGGTTACCCTGCACAAAGATAAAAGAGTTAGTTAATTTTAGGAACCCAAGCCATTACTGACTTGTGTTCCCCTTGTGGAGTGACATACTTAAATTCTGTAAGTATGTAATCTTCACTGTTTTTAAGCCCATGATCAATTATCTTTGGTTGTTCCAAAACTTGTGTCGGTATTTCAATAAAACTCTCTTTTGCAACAAAAATCTCCTTTTCTTTTTCAACAAAGTTCTCTGTTTCACTCTTACTTGCTGAAAGTACTGTTTGTTCCCCATCAGTACTTTCTTTCTTAACCCAATTGGTTTTAACTTTTTGTGTAGGCTTCCTTGATCTAGGTACTCTGTTTGAGGTGTAACGCCTTCTAGATTGATAGTAGTTAGATCTCCTAGGGCTTCCATTCCAAAAAGTGCTAGCAATACCTTGATTGGGTGAAAACCTAGCAGTACTTTGAGAAGGTACTGCTTGTGAAACTTGTGACTTACCAGTGCCTTGAAAAGTGTTGTTTGAGGGTACTGGTGGTTTGGAAAAAGGTATTTTCTGGTGAGGGTACCTATAGTCTTTTGAAAAGTTGTTGTGTTTAACCCTATGTGAGTGATTCCAAACTGGTTTATTCTCGCTTGCCTTATGGTTGGTAGATCTGGTCATTGGGAATTTGCTTAGATATTCTGAGTGAAAGTCACAGTTCTTAATCAAATGATCAGGACTATTACAAACAAAACATAATTTTTGACCCATACTCCCAAAATTTCCTCCTTTAGTTCTATGACCAAACCTAATCTGACTTTTTGAAGAATGATGAAAACTATTTTGACCAAAATTATCCCAAAAAGGTTTAGCAGTATTTTGAAAAGTTTTTTCTTGAAGGTACTGCTGAATGTTTAGCAGTACTTTGAGTTGAAGGTACTGCTTGACTCTTAACATTATCAACCTTAGGTTTTTCAACTATTTCTTTTGGGGTTTCAGAACTTGATTGACGAGTAAGCTTTTTCCTAAACTCTAAATTGTCTACTCCAAAACAAGAAACATCTGTCCTAGTTGGTTGAAAACTACCAGTGGGATGAGGGACTGCATTATAACCCTTGTCTTCCTTAAATTCAGGAGGTGTTTGACTCATTGGTTCCTCATTACTAGATGTGTTCTCTTCTGAGCTAATGAGTTCATCATCACTTGTTGTTATCTCCTCATAATCAAGTTGTTCCTTATCACTAGGTGGGTTCTCTTCTGTGCTACTAAAATCCATACCAAAACCTTGGCCAGTTTTAATGTGTGCTCTTTTCTGTTTATCAACAAAACTAACATGTGAAAGGCTAGATTCTCCCCAAGCAGCAAATTTTTCTAACAATTCATCCCTTTCTTTAGTTATCTTTTCAAGTTCAGAAACCTTACATCCTAACTTCCATTCACTTAATTTTAATTGATAATCCTGTTGCTCATATTTTTCTACCCAAGCCATTTCATTATTTTCATGAGTTATAATTTTGGCTTCCATTGACTCTAAAGTTATTTGATAACCAGCTACCACAGACCTAGCCCTTATACAATTATCTCTTTCAGTGACATAATCTTTAAGCACTTTTTGATAAAAATCATTACACTTAGAGCATACCTCAGAGATAGTGGGTGAACTTGGTGAAGTAGCTACCATAGCGAGCAAAACAGGTTCTTCTTCTCTTTCCATGCTCCAATCAAAGCTTCCATGACCATCTCTTGATCCCAAAGCAGCAAATCCGGGTTCCCCATTAAACGTTGTGCTCCAATCAAACTCTTCCACTGCGACCATAGAATAGGTTACTGGTTCATCATCAAATTTAGTACTTCAGTCAACCTCTGATAGATTTGCTTGAGCAACCAAATCTTTTGTTTCAGTAATAGGAATTTCCTTTAGTTCAAGCTTGGGTTTCTCAATCATTCTATTTGCCTGATATTTAGCAAACTTGCATTCTCTTGCAAAGTGTCCAGTTCTTTGACAATTAAAGCATTCAATCTTGGACTTGTCAAACGTAATACCCTGTTTAGGTTTGAAGTCAATGTATCTTCCTATTTTCTTCATGAACTTCTTGATCCTAGCAGTGATCATAGCAACTTGCCACCTTATATCAATTTCTTCAAGAGCATCCTTTTCAATTTGTGACAAATCTTTTTCAAAAGTAACAGGTAAAGTGGCTTGCTGAGCGAAGAATGAACATACAACTTCATCAGAGTGGATGGTGTTTGGTGGTGATGATGATATAGGAGTAGGATAAACAATAGTATATTGAGCAACATTACTTTGAGCAGGATAAGCAGTACTTTTAGTGGAAGTACTGCTTCTCTTTTCAGAAGACACAAAAGCAATGCTGTGAGATTTTGAACTTGTTTGGCCATTCATCACATGCTCATACACCTTTAAGTGATTGTAAAGATCATCAAAGTCCATAGTGTCCAAACCAGGTTGTCCTCTGATCATAGTAGCAATCACATGCCATACGGATGGCAGACTTCTTAAGAACTTCAGGTTTGCATCTTCAACAGATACTTCTGCTTTGTATAACTCTAGCATACTAAGGAGATTTTGGAATCTGTCATAGGCATCAACAAGACTTTCTCTTTCACCAACAGTGAATGTTTCAAATTGTTGCTTCAACCGATTTCTATGCATCTTCTTGGAAGCATCATTACCTCCAAATCTTGTCTTGAGAGCAGCCCACAGTTGTTTTGCATCCTTAGCATCATGGAACTTGAGTAGGTGACCATCAGGAATAGCAGATAACAGTATGTTGAGATCCTTTTCTTGATTTCTTACTGTAGCTGCTGGCAAGATAGGCTTAGGTGGTTTAGGTTGTCCAGGAACTTCTACAGGTTCTTTAATAACTTCATTACCATTGACAATTACATTCCACAGTGCATGGTCTGTAATAGCAATGTACTGCCTCATCTTCATGCTCCAGAGATCATATTCTCCCTTCTTGATGATAGGAATTCTGAGTGAGGTGATGGATGGGGGTGGTGGAGCTTCATTCGAAATCTTTAGGGTTTGCTAAATCGGTTTTAAGGATTTCTTCTTAATCAGAGTTTCCACACAAGCTCTGATACCACTTGTTGGATCGATATACTCTAACCAAACTAACTATGTAGCTTGTAAGGGCTTAGCAAACTCGGATAAATCCTAAGTTACTAACAATGAAACACTGAATATACTCTATTAAGTATGCGGAAACTACTTCAATAAAGCTAAGAAGATAAACTTAGACTTCAATGATTTTATTAATACTTTGAATCTGCTGAATACACAGATTCACTAATAACCCTAACAACTCTAATATCGAACTTGATATACTCTAATATTCTCTAATATTGTATGTAAGTCGTATCTCTAATGCCAATCTAGGGATCCTTTTATAGGCATAAGGAATACCCTAGTCTGTTTACAAATACAATCCTTGTACGACAAGTAATACTAAACTAAAACTAAGAATATCCTAGAATTACAAAGCTTTCCATAAACGATATAGCAGTTCTTTAGCTTTGCAGTACTTTGATGTTGAGCAGTACTTTGACTTTCATTAAGCAGTACTTTGACTTTCTTCAGCACTTTGACTTTCTTCAATACTTTATCTTTTATGTCCCAACAACTTGCCGCCACTAAATCGCCTATCCAACCAAACCCTTTGTTTCCCTACCGTAAGCCTAACGTTACAACCCTTGAAAAGACCTCTTAGATAGTTGTTCCTAGGTGCTTATGCCAAAGCGGTGGAGGTTTGATCTAGTATCAAGCCTATGGTAATCTATGTACTATGCTAGGGAACGAGTGTTTATCTTCCATTTCCATTTACTATATTTCATATACACCCGAGAGATGAGAGAATCCAAACACCCCTTGTGAGGGGCTAGTATATAACTTCCGTGCTTGTTATAACTATTGCAGTGCTTTTACTTGTTGTGAACTATGTTAAACTTATGCTTCATGACCCCTAACTTATAAATTGATTTGCCAAAAGTACATTTGCTTGAGGACAAGCAAATACCAAGTGTAGGGATATTTGATAAAGATTTAAAACATACATTTTTAAGGGGTCATTTAAGCCCTTAATCGCCCACTTTTATATCCGTTACTGCGTAATTTCGTTCCTTTTCACTTTTTAGGTCTCTTGGAAGCAAAATGTTGGAATGATGCAAATTTAGACGAAAAGGAGTGAATACATGAAGAAAATAGCAAAGTCAAGATCGAAGCCACTCAAGCTATTGAAACTGAAGCTAATGGCGTCCCAACTAAAGGGAGATGATGTCCCTCTCTACAGATTTGATAATAGATGCACCCAACGGCTCAGTAGACTTTTTGCGCAAATACACCTAACGGTGTCAGGCTTTGAAGAGGAAGAGCGTCACTAAGACTTTTCATCTCAGACAACCCAGATCCAGAATCAGATGACGTCCCTGCTGAAGCCCGACGGCGTCACAACTACAACCTGACGCCGTCCCATCAAAAACTTGGCCAAGACGAAAACCCTAATGACGACGATTTGACGGCGTCCCACCTATAAGACAACGCCGTCGCAAGTGTAAATCTATATATAGAATTCATTATTTCAGTATTTTAAGAGGTATACATGTGGAGTAAAAAACCCTTAAACGTTTGTACTCCGACTTAGACAGTATCTTAGGGTCCCAAACCCTATTTTACACATCAAGATAACTGTTTTATTTCATTAGTATCATTATGTCTTCCATTTAATGTGTGTATGCTTGTTTGTTTAACATGTCCCGCTAAATTTCTTGCGTGTTTTCTTAGATCTATGAAACCTAGTTGTTAATTATTGATTGGTTTTCTTTTATCTTAATTGTAAATGGCTTATGAGTGCACTAGGCTATCGTTGTATTTAAATGCTTGAGTAATCTTAGTGAACATTAGTTTATGAATCACTTAGAGGATTTCGTAGTCTAAACATCCAAAAATAACCTTAAAGTTAGTTTATGAATCATCTAGAGGACTTCGTGGACAATAACCTAAAGGTATTGTCAAAGAGTTAGGGCATAAGCATTCCCTACGACCTTAGAAAACACAACGCGTTAAGAATAAGGACGTGACAATTCAACCAACAATAAAAGATAACTAGGGAGTAATAGTATCTAGGTAAACACATTTTTAATCATCATACGAGCACACAATCAAAAAGACATAGCTACCCGTAGTATTAGATAATTAGAATAGTAGAAGTTAATCGGTAGAAGTACCACCCCCAAATCCATTTCCCCGAGATTTTACCCTTAGCTTTCTAAAAATATATAAAAGATAAAAAAGAATCATCCTCAACCCCAACCTTAGCGTAGTACACTTCTTGCTAGCATTCCTATTCCCCTAGAGAACAATATCAAAACCCGAGGCTTACCCAATACTACACTACAATGATAAGATTCACTTCTTAGGGTTTCAAAAAACTTGCTCGACGAAAAGGAAGTTCCTTTGACCCAAAACGCGCTTCGTACCCGCATCAGTATATAGCTGCTTCAAAAGCTACGATGGAATTCGTTTGGATAAGGAAGTTTATTTCAGGGATTGGTGTTATGCCCTCAAATGAAGAACCTATGAAAATGTATTGTGACAACTCTGGAGCAATTACATTCGCCAATTCACTAGGAGTTATGAAAGGCATCAGAATCTTTCCTAGACAATATCACTATGTTCAATAACAAGTCGAAATTGGTGAAATAAATCTACTCAAAGTTCACATAGATGACAATCTAGTTGATCTCTTTACGAAGGCTTTACCTAAGGCAAAGCTTACTCAACATACTGAAAGCATAGAACTTCATTTAGCTGGTAGTCTCATGTAAATATGTGATTAGTATTTGGATAAAGGATATATTAAACAATTATTATTTTTAATGAATTAAAGTACTTGGTATGTTTGTTTTTATTTATAATAAGTTGTATCCTATATTTGCATGTTTATCTCCATGAATAACTTATGCTATTCTAAATGTCCATTGCCGATCTATCATATGGGAATATGGTTGATTTAAGACAAATCTGAGGGTTTGGTTAAATATGTATATTTAAGGAACGTCCTGCCATACCCACATGATATTCAAAAGATTGCATATCGGACTTATCCCAATCGATATGATTGTATTGTATGGATCTTTGTCATTAAGTAAATCATGTAAATGATAAACTTTATTTATCCTTAGACTTGAGACATAAGCTGGAATGGCGTGGGTGAAGCCCATTTTTGTGAAAGAATCTAACGTTATTCGTAACTAGTAGTCATAAGGGTTGTTTTCAGAAGTGTTGTGAAATCTACGGATGATACTTGTATTCAAGATAGAATTTGTTCCTTCTTATTTGTTTTGAAGTATAAGACTATTGGTGTTAGGAATTGGAAATTCCATGTTAAAGTGTCGGTCACCCCAATTATGGTCTAGCATATGTTTGCTCGTAGACGTGTCATTATTTACGTTATTTAGTAGTTTATTAGTTAGTTTGTAGCGTAGTTTAGTTTAGAGTAACACCGTGGAGGAAGGACGGGTCTTTACCCACTGTATGCCTGATCCATAGTCCGATAGGAGGACGTATATTGTGTAACTATAAATACCCCTTCCATCCATGAAAGGGGTGGTGCTTTTCAATCTAACCTTTTACATTTTACAAAGCAAGTCTCTAGCTTGAACACCCATCTCTCTACTTTCTCTCTCTAAAATGGCTATCATGTATTTCCATCATCCAAGACCACCCGAATCATCAAACACAATAATATTTACGATCCTACAAATGGTACCAGAGCCAAGGTTATTGTGTTGTGGTGATTTATTGAGTTTTTTTTATTCATGTTAAAACTGTTTTGTGCACTCTTGTGTGGTCGGAAAATATTTTTTCCGGTTTGTCTTTTGGTAAATTGTTTCAAAACTGTTTTGACATGTATCTGTTTGGTCATAATGTGTCTTGGTCCAATATAAGTCTTTATCTGTCTTGTTTCATTTTTTATGTCCAAGTCAAGTCAGTTATTACATCTACTTTTCTATGACTTATTGTGTTCCAATCACTGTTTTTATGGTCTGAATGGGTTAAAAGGTGTATCCTTCTAATATTTTCTGGGTAACTTTGAGTATGTACGAAAAATAGGTTGATATTCCTGCTAGCGATTTGACTATTATGTTGTTCGGATTCATTGTTTCTAAGTAACGACTTGGATATTCGTTGACTTTCTTGAAAGTCAATAGCGAGTTGAGTCATATGTTATTAGCAACTTGTATCAACAAAAATGTAGAGACTTGACCTAGCGACTTGTTATTTAACAAGTAGCGAGTTGTGCTTTGATATTGTTAGCGACTTGCCGTCTATCTAGCGGCTTGCCATCTATCTAGCGACTTGCCATCTACTAGCGACTTGTCTGATAAGTATAAAATGACAGAAATGAAAAAGAAGAATGAAAGAAGACCTCAACCACAATCGACCATAACAAATACCATACAAACTCATCGACCTCAGTTGATAACCAACATCCTCAGTCCATGTAATCAAAAACAAAAACGAGATATCATAAGAATAAATCAGATCTAAAACTATTTCCATGTACTCACACTATCTAATGCTCTACTTCAAACAACATCTACATCTACTATTCTCACATCACCACTTCATCAAGACTCCATAAACAGAAAAGTATAACAACAAAAATCTCATATACTTATTTTGTGTCTCATAATTAGGTTGAAACCTTGAAGGTCTAACACACGAAAGAGTTACCTATCATTGATCAATTGTTGAAGATTGACTTCATTTCATATCCGAAAATTAAAGAGAAACACTATAACAATTATGTCATATGTTTTCTTTGGTTCGTTCATAACAAGAAAAAAAATCAAAATCATTCAATATAATTAAACCTACCCGAGACCATTCTTAAACGATCAAGAAGCCATCATGTGGTCTTCGAAACTGGAACAAGTATGGATTAATATGCTTTGTTGTTTGATCGGTTTGGTATGAAAAAGAAGATGCCTTTGATTCGTGTTAAATGATGAAAATGGATTTGACGTGATAAGATTTGAGTGTTAGTTGATTGAGGATTAAAGATGGATTATATGAGGCCGTGAGAGTGTTTTTGGTGATGGGGGTGGAATGTTTAAGATGTGTAACTAGGGTTAGGATATAAAATGTGTTTTAAGTGGGATTAGGACATATATTTTATATCCGGATGGAAACGTTTAAGTTGGATGGGCTTTGAGATCTAAATCTCTTTATGGGCTAAGAGTGCTTTTGATTAGGACATATATATATTTTTTGTGCCTTGTCGTTTTGGATCGGGTATCAGCTTCGAATGGGATTTGGGCCTCAATATGCTACTCGGACCAATATTATTATGATGGATCAGGATCTAGGATATAAAATGTGTTATCCGTAATTTTCTCCAAAGAATTATGGGATACAAATTTGTTATCATTTGGTTTCGAGTTGGTATATTTTTGGTATGGTATAAAATTTCACGGAAGATACAAAATTTACGGCTTGAGCGGAAAAGGTGAAAAATGACTACGGGGTTTTTTTTACGGTACTATTGAAGTGACGTTATCTCCATATGTGGTCATTACTATTAGCCGATGAATCAATGAAGGTTCAATTTCAGCAATTTTCATGGAATATTCGACGCCACATAATGTCAATGACACTTCACAGTCTAAGCAATATCTTTCAAGAATCTTCAGCGTCAGTTATGATTTTTCAAGATGTGTACTTATGACAAGAACTTCTCGTGTAAATGGTCGTACACGTTATGATGCTTCCGAAAGTTCGAAACCATCATGGGGGAGAAACGTGTACTTTGGTTTACGGACAACCTCCAAGGGGAAGTAGTTTATACTACTTGACTTAGTATGGTTTGTGAAGTTGTCTATATTTGGGTAAAGAATTGTTGATGAACCGCTGCATGTTCCCCTAAAATAGATATTCACCGAAACCAAAGTTGTCATAACACACTCAAGCTGACATTGTTTACGGTTTTGTCTTGATTTTGTAAAATCCCGAGAAAGAATCCATTTGTCAGTTTAAATCATAGATTTGTAAAATCCTGTGATAATGGAAACATCCTTGTAATTGTTGAGTGCATTTCTGGATCTATCTTACGGTTTATTCTTGGTTTTGTAAAATCCCGCGAAAGAAACTATTTCTCGGTTTAAACCATAGAATTGTAAAATCCCGTAATGATGGAACCATCCTGGAGAAAGGAAAATGTATTTTGGGATCTTATATGATGCTGGTACTACGGTTTCTACTTCAAAGAAGGGATAAAAGGGTGTACTTCATGGATTGGATGTGTGTTTGGATATTCATTATGGCAGTTTAGTTATTACATAGTTTTACGGGCCTATGTGCTTTTAACCATGGTCGGGATGAAAACCATTATCATAGTTCACTTAAAACGTCAATGGAGGCTAGATTTAAGCTTTTATCTAGAAGATGTGACAACGGGGTTAATTCACTATTATTTATTTGAGGTTGAAGTGACATATCACAGGCGAGTGTACTTAGTATCTGAAGGTATCGGGGATGGATGGATGAAGATTCTTCAAGATCCTTGTTCAAGCTTATTATTAAAAACGAAGACTTGGAAATCTAGTTATTGTTGGGTGTCTTTTACCTTTTCTTTTACCACTTGGGGGAATTGGGCTCTTACCACCACAAAATAACTATCACTTTAAGGAGTTACGTTGTAGTGCTCAGTGTCACATTCAATTGTGGATTTTCAAGAGGTGATGTACGTCTTATACTTGATGTTTGGTTGGATGAAGAGTATTGAGTACTTAGAGATTCAATGGAGGATGAAGTCTCGGCACCGGTCTTTGTTACAAATGTGCAAGTTTAAGTCACGAGTTCGGGTTGTTTTACTTCAGGGTCAAATTCATCATATTGGGTTTTCTCCATCAGCTGCCACGACAAAGAGCCTATTGAATGATAATGGGGTTGATTACATGTTTTGCCAAGAGAGCTGAAAAGAGAGAGATTATGACGTATGAACACAACAGTTCATGCCTCGTTCTCTAAAGAAAAGAAAAGTGTACGTGTCAGTGCGCTTTATCTTATGAATAAGAGAAATCTTCTTATTACGACCATTCTCATCAACATGCTTCATACTTTTTCCATGCGCTTCAGTCATCAAGTGAACCGGGCTACTATTGATTGTTTTTCTTATTCCACTTGCTTAACTATAATGAAGATGGCGACATCATGTGCTAATTTTGCGGGGGAGAAGTGTGAATAGACTACATTTGGATGATTTCACTTGTTTAATCAAGAATGGCAACTCCGTATGCAATTCTTGAGGGGGAGAAGAAGTGTGAAACTACTGCATGTTGATTGATATATGAGAATAAATGGTCAAACGGCTCTAAACTCATGTAAGAACCGAGCTTCTACTTATCGGATCTTCTTTACATGGAGTTTCTTCTTAGAGCCGTTGGTTGACATCTTCATACGGACTGGTGAGTTTATAGACAAAGTGTTTCCGGTTAATGCTTCACGTACACATCAACATGATGATTCCGAACGATCTCTCTGTTCTTGTTTGATGTGATTGGTAATTTGGTGTTACCATTTAGTGTGTTCGATGCGGGCTGATTGCTGATTTCCTTGATGAACATCTTTCTGTTCTTGTTTGATTAGGAGGGATTTTAGTTAAGGGGATTTGCAAGAGGTAAGTTAATTGGGATGCTTTTTGGTAAGATGAAGATGTTAACTATCTATTCCCCAACTAGACAATCTTGAAGAAGGTCGAGTCTACAGCCGGGTCTACATTTTCTGATACATGTTAGAAGACTAAATGACGAGTTGCATTTGATTATCTCAAGACTTCTTCTTAATCTGGGCACTTATCAAACATATTGTCGGTTTAGGGGAGAGCACTAATTGGGGAAGAGTGAAATGTCAGATTTAATCCCCAATTAGACTTGCTCACACTCTTCAGCAAGTTGATTCTGATAGATACATCTGAGCTTATGTTGGTCTTCTCAAAAAGATTTCAAGTATTTGGGCTGATAAGATGTTGTTGATTCTGAAGTGTCAAAACCAGCAAGGGGGAAGGAGACAAGCATCTAAACGCGAGTAAACTTGATGAAATTAATACTTCTAAGTGATTGAAGATATCTCGGGAAGACGAAGGTCATTACCGTAGAGAAACTCAAGGTGTGACTCATAGCGTTTAGTGTTTATTCCAACTACGTGGGGGAAGTGATGTTAGAGAAAGTTTCTGAAGATAAAAGAGGTACACAAGTATGATATATTCAGGGGAGATAAATGTGTAACATGAGGGAGGTGTTATCAGTTATTCTCTTGTTAGGAATGTGTGTACTTTGGATTCTTAAGCTTCATACACATTCATCAGGGACGAAAGATGTGAACATAGGGGAGGTGTTCTTCATTACCCTCATGATGTGTATTAGGGAGAGTTCTTGGATATTGGTGTACTTTGGATTCTTGAGCTTCATACACATTCATTAGGGACGAAAGATGTGAACATAGGGAAGGTGTTCTTCATTACCCTCATGATGTGTATTCGGGAGAGTTCTTGAGCATTATACAAAGAGACTGACTGCATCAATTCAACTACTTAGGGGAATTGTTCTCTTGACACCTTTTGGAATGGATTGCGTCAGAATTCAGTGGAATGAAATTTTAGAAGATTGTTTTATGTGTGGGATGATACGTTGTTGTTGTTCTTATGGATGATATAACCTCGAACGAAGAATCACGGTGATTATTCTTAAAAGGAGCAGCATGATCAATGATAACGGTGTGCTTCTTTGTGCACCTGGCTAAAGCAAGCTTGAAAGAAAGCTTTGAATCTGCTCAGCTAAAGGATTTTCTGTTTGGAGGGAAGCTGCCAAAGTCTCTTTCTCTCAAAGGCTCATGTTCAATCTTCTATTCTGGAGCCTTGGAAGCTTTGGTGGTGAATGTTTAAGAGATGATGACTTCTATCTTCTACAACGGGGCTGCTCGATATCCTTATCTCGGTACTCGTATCATCATCTTCTTATACTATATCATCTAATCTATCTCTGTAAATATTTTTCAAAAAATCAAAATACAAAAATATAAAACCAACAAAAACCCATAAAAATCAGAAAATATGAAAAATACCAAAAATATGTTTTCTCAAGACATGTCTTCTGGTATCGATAACATCTGCGGTCTTAGAAATGTCATTCAATAATGGCACGGGACCATAGATGAAGTTCAAGCAGAAAGGTGTAAATATTCTTTTCCAAAACATGTCTCAAAATATGGCTTACAGTTACTTCAGACTGTAACCCGTGCTTTAAACCATGGCTTGCTATTATTTCCGATAGCAACCCACTCTTCATGCAAGGAAAGTGCTGCGCTAAAACAATTTTCTTAAATCTCGTGCACTTATCCTAAAACATAACAAGGAAAGCATGTCGTCAAAAAGACTGTTGTTCCTACACAAATGTTTTTCCGTCTAAAATTCTTCAGGAAAATATTTGTTGTTTTTCAAAAATGGTGGTAAATGAGTTGCTTGAAAATCAATCAGAATCAGAGTTTTTATAAAATTGAAAACTCAATTAATGACTTCAGCGCTTTTAAACTTTTCAGAAAAATAAGTCATTGATTGAAGGGGAGAATGTTTTCAAATCTATATCATCTAACGAGATTATCTAATTATCCTATATGCCAAATTAAAAATGACATTAACCTATGTTGAAGGACTAGGTGCCTAGGATATGATTGCTAGGATTAGATGATTAGAGTTTGATAAACACATAATTCCCATGCTTTATACGAACTGATTGATATGTTGGATTGACTTGTATTAGTCGATTGCTGTTTGGGTGATGTTGACCAACATATATCTGCTTGTGTTCACTAACGTATGCAGGTATTTTGGTATAAGAATGTTCCCGATCCGGATCCCACATAATATGATGATTGGATGCCGAAAGGAAAGGGTAACTATATCTTGGGTTGACAAATGAAGAAAGGGAGCTTAATTTGACTTCCATGGAAAGTTGGCATAAATGCAACGTAAGAGGTCTCACTGCATCAGTAGATGGTTTTCTTCTAAGTGATTGAAGAAACGGAGCTTAATTTGACCTCAGTTGGCATTAAAATGCAACGTAAGAAGTCTCACTGCATTAGCAGATGGTTTTTCTTCCAAGCCCTACAGCAGCAACATCAACTGAAGCAGCTCAACCACCTAACGTTTCTTTGTGCAGGATACCATTTTTAAACAATTTTGAATAATGTGATTAAAATTGTTTTGAAAATGGAAAAATATTGTTTTTGAAAATAAATTGGACTAAATTTTGAAAATCACCGGACTTCATTTTATCAAAACTATAAGTCACACAATCATCGACTACGGTCATCGATTGAGGGGGAGAGTGATTTAAAATAAATTATTTTCAAACAATATTTCTTCATAAAAGTCCGGATTGTACAAAATAAGTGGTGATCTAAAGATTTAATGTTATGTCATGGTATGATTTTTCTTTAAGAATCAAGATCTTTCAAAATGAAAATTTTTTCTATTCTTGTTTGATTGTGAAATTGTTTTATTTTACTTAAAGATCTCTTAAAAACTATCATACCAGACACTAACAATCTTTTAATATCTAAATCTGTTCCACTATCAGAATTAAATTAATCTGAACACAGTTTTCTCCCATGTTTTCTAAACCTATTTAAATCACTTGGGATAAAAAATCTCAAAGGATTTGATATTTTTGATCGGGGGAGAAAATGTGATTTAAATATGAAATCTGATACGAGATGATCGTTTGATTCAAATGTGCACTGCTCTCCCATATGTGCTAAACGCTTTCGAATCTCGAAGCACATATTGTGGGGAGCATTTCAAAAAGAAAACAAACTTTCAAGGTACAAAAGCTTTTATGTTTTAACATAAAGTACCTTGATTGATTTTCTAAATGGTTTCTTAATGGCTTTTGTGATCGTGAATGTACTTCAAAAGAACTCTTTCCTCTATGTGATAAAATGATTTCAAATATCCTATGCACATATTGAGGGGGAGAATTTACCAAAGAAATTGAAATGGCTTTTTCCCATAGAAATTGTGATCAAGAAATTATTTCAAAGAAATTATTTCAAAGAATTCTTGCCTCCATGTGCCAAACAATTTCAATATCATATGCACATGTTGAGGGGGAGCATTTCTAAAATGATCAAAACAATTAAGGTACAAAATGCTTTGATTTTATATCACAAGTACCTTGATTGATTTTCCAAATGATTTTTCAATTGGTTTCAAGAAGGAATGAACTGTACCAAAAGACCGACCATTTTACTTTATGCATGGTGTTATAAGGATGGTTAGGTTAGGTATTCGTTCCCATGATCCACCAGAACCGGAGGGATCTTCCCAGGGACAATCCACTAGATAGTGTAGAGTCCTTAGGAATATTGAAAAAAGGAGAAAAGTGAGATATGGGAAGAGTGCGGACTGAGATAGAGCTAGAACTGGAATAAACCCAACAAGGTTCTAGTTATGAAATCTCGGTAAGCACTGAAGAGGTTGAAGAATGAAAAAGAATTGAATGTGAAAAGGGGTGAAAAGAAATAGCCCTTCAATAATTCAACCTTAGGGCAGTAACCGGGTTCAATACATATGCTACTGGTGTTTACTAAGGTAACATCGGTATTGAAGACAAGACGTCATGGACCCAATGACGCACTGCACTACAACATCCCAAACCACTCAAGTTCCTCTTAAAAGGGCTTGTTTTATTCTCACAGGGAACCAAAATTATCTATCGACTTTCTTTTAGAGATTGTTGATATTGAAGAAGGAGACCCTCTCCCTAGTCTCCGGCATAGGAACCAAAAATGTGCACTATTGAGTCTAGAGCCAAGAGATCATCCATAATATCTCATTTGGACACAAGGTTAATGAAGACTTGATGTTTCACACAATGTGGAAAGTGAGTATATAATTAAGAGTCCCACGCATTATCCTTGTGGTATTGCCAGATCATCCGAGTGATATGTAAAAGTATTCTAGATGAAGATAGAAAGCCTTCTAGAGCCAACATCAAACAAGCTCTTGGTAGGTGGTATGTGAGATATTTTCTAAAGATCAAGCTTGTGACAACTGGATAGAAACGATGGGGCGATTCATTCTTGAATCAACCTTGGTCCAGGAAATGAATTGATGAATACTTTTGGAAAAACCATTCGATGTGCAAACCTTCTTTTCTCTAGCATGTCGAATGTGTACTTATGTTTTCAAACACAAAAAGTATCTCTGATTGAGAAAAAAAATACTTTTGGAAAAACCGTTCGATGTGCGAATCTCTTCTTTTCTCTAGCACGTCGAATGTGTATTCTCTTTCAAATACAAAAGGTATTTTTGATTGATAATTGATCTTTCTCATAAAACCTTCGCCGTATTGCAAAACTCTTTCTTCTAAGCAATACGCGATTGTTTTCAAATCAATTTTTCATCAATCAGTGAATCTCAATTCGCTGGTTCACTCACTTCGTGTTGTCTTCTTTGAGACGTTCCGGTTTGAGAACAGCTAGAGCAGCTGGGAAACCCTGTCAAGGAGATTCTTCGAAATTATACTTGATCACAGGCAGTACTTGTACTGATCAACGAGGAACCGTGGGCCGTGTACCTCAATTCAACGAAAGTGATCAAAGACACTTTCGTGTGTTTTATTGCTAACTGTTGTTTGCAAGTACATTTGGACGGCTGCAGCTGATCAGAATTGAGAAGTCAATCCAAAGCCGCATGCTCACAGCATCCACACTTAATTGATGAATTCATAACTGGCGCATATCTACATAACCTGGTTATGATATTTTTATACTATGTTTCTGCTACACTGCTGCAAATATCATGAACCAGTAAAGCTTCCGCTACTCTGATGGAAAGATGTCATGATTCAAAAGTGTGAGCATGTCGGTCTGAAAGTCACAACATCACATGATGGCAACACAACTATGGATGATCCAGAGAGATTTACTGTGGCTGATGATCTCAATGAAAGCTCGAAGATCATCAAAGATGTGGATCAGTTCAAATACCTCCACTGAAAGTACTAAACTATGCGGACTTTGAAGTATCACTGCTAATGCACAAGATTGCGGATTTGAAAAATTCAAGTCTACGAGCTCAAGAACGATGTTAAGAATAGAATGCTAGGATTCGAAATGTAAATCATGGGGTGACCTCCCTTAGGGGTGTTGAACACAGACAGACCTTGATAGATCTTGAGCACTCGTGGATCGTTAGTGTTGCCTATGTAATCATAAGCAAACTAATAGAAAATCTATACAACCCATATTCTATAGCGGAAAGTAAATACAAGTTGTTATAACTAAGAACACTTAGATCCTCTATGGATCTTTTATTAACTGAAACACTATGTTTCGGATGAATTGTCTATTACAAACTATGAGGTTCCTTTTATAGACAAGGAACCCTAAACTATTACTACTCAATCGACTAAACATGCAAGTATGCATTTAATGACTAAAACACTAGATAATATTGAGCAGTACAATAATACCCATGCTAACCTCGGGCAGTACAAGAATAATGATGGGTTAGCATTTAAATAATAAAGCGCATGCTGATCCTAGTCAGCTTCCACCCTTCAGCAGAAACACGGCACGGCTTTTACTCTTCAGTAGAATCTCTTCTTCAGCAGATTCTGCTTCTACTTCAGTAGAATCCTTCGGCAGTATTGACAGCAGAAATCCTACTTCGCATAATTCCCAACAATCCTCCCCTAAACTGGAATTTGACTTGGTTAAGTTCCAGTTTCCTACCTTGATAGATCTTAGAGACTTCAGTACTAGAGGATTGTTCTCAAACATCAGTAGCAAAGGACCAATAAAAATCTCATCTCTATGATGAGCATACTTTGAAACGCCAGGTCTTTGCAGCAACACATGACATATTGTACATCAAAACTATGGTACATTGATAACCATCTGATTTATGAGCAAATCAGCAACTATATAAACGGATTTGATGTGTCTTTACCTATAGCCGTTTACTCAGGACTAGTCAATTCTTAGAATTGGTGAATTGATAACCAAATATGGATTCAGTTGCCTTTACCACAAGCCATATACTTGTGGGCTAGCCAATTCTTGGATTCCAACAAGGAATATACCATGGTGAATTGATGACCATACAACTCTCAGCATTTAAGCATGGGTGGTTGCAGACCCTATGATTTTGAGCAAACCATTACAGCTATTAACAGATTTGATGTGTCTTTACCAAAGTTGTACCCTTTGGACTAGTTAACTCTTTGATATACACAAGGTATATCTGGTGAGTTAAAAACCATCAACAAAATGCAACAAACCAGCAAGAGAAAGAAACTAATAGAAAATCTCTACAACCCGTATTCTATAGCGGAAAGTAAATACAAGTTGTTATAACTAAGAACACTTAGATCCTCTATGGCTCTTTTATTAACTGAAACACTATGTTTCGGATGAATTGTCTATTACAAACTATGAGGTTCCTTTTATAGACAAGGAACCCTAAACTATTACTACTCAATTGACTAAACATGCAAGTATGCATTTAATGACTAAAACACTAGATAATATTGAGCAGTACAATAATACCCATGCTAACCTCGGGCAGTACAAGAATAATGATGGGTTATCATTTAAATAATAAAGCGCATGCTGATCCTAGTCAGCTTCCACCCTTCAGCAGAAACACGGCACGGCTTTTACTCTTCAGTAGAATCTCTTCTTCAGCAGATTCTGCTTCTACTTCAGCAGAATCCTTCGGCAGTATTGACAGCAGAAATCCTACTTCGCATAATTCCCAACAAGGGGGAGATTGTTAGGAATTGGAAATTCCATGTTAAAGTGTCGGTCACCCCAATTATGTTCTAGCATATGTTAGCTCGTAGACGTGTCATTATTTATGTTATTTAGTAGTTTATTAGTTAGTTTGTAGCATAGTTTATTTTAGAGTAACACCGTGGAGGAAGGAAGGGTCTTTACCCACTGTATGCCTGATCCACAGTCCGATAGGAGGACGTATATTGTGTAACTATAAATACCCCTTCCATCCATGGAAGGGGTGGTGCTTTTCAATCTAACCTTTTACATTTTACAAAGCAAATCTCTAGCTTGAACACCCATCTCTCTATTTTCTCTCTCTAAAATGGATATCATGTATTTCCATCATCCAAGACCACCCGAATCATCAAACACAATAATATTTACGATCCTACAATTAGGCCCCTCGTAGGGTTGCCAAGATGTTTGTATGATCATATCCAACATCGATCTGGATAACATCCCGATGATTTTGTAATCTTGATCTATTGGAATATAACGAGAAACAAAATAGTTAAATTATGTAATGACTAAGATCCATATACATATTTAACACGGTATTTGAAATAAAAGGATAGTAAAATGATGAATCATTAAATTGTGTTTCATGAAACCACACTCTAGGTGTTCTAGGGGCATTGCTTGTTGCTAGACGCTAACCAATGTCATTACAGTTATTAATATATGTCCAAGTGGGAGTTGTTATTTTGTGAACATAAATTATAACGTATGTCCGGTTTTGAACTCGAGCCTATAGGATTGCACGCGTTGCATATGAGATTCAATTATAATAATTAATATATAATAGTTATATTTTAATTATTATTTCACAATAAATGGACTAACGGTCGTTATAACTTAACGAAAGTTATTTAATGATCGTTAAACGAAAGAAAAAGGGACTAGAATGTAACTAGCCAAGGAGAAGATTCTAGAACCCTCTCCTTGGGCTTGTAATTGATTGGCCAAAGGGTTCCATAGGGGAATCCTTATCTAACTTAGACTCTAAGTTAACACACTATAAATACAAACCATTGTATTCATTGTCTAGTAATCTTGTGAAACCCTAACTAGCCTTTTCTTCTCTTCTCTTTTCTCTTTTGTCTCCACGAGCGAACTACAAATCCCATAGGAATTTGCGATTTATGTTGAACAAAATCAATGTGTCTTGGCTAGTTATTGTGATCAAGAAACTAGCATTCTAATTGAATCGCTTTAATATACGTGTGCAAGATCATAGAGAAATCCTACTTGGATTTTTGGTGGTGAGTACTAATCGACTTTTACACAAGTCGATTTAACTAATCCCTAATTTTCGAGCTTGTTATTTATTGTTTACTTGATTCATGTGGAAGATAACAAGGTACACTTCTTTTAAGGTTTATTAATTATGTTATATGATTTGTTTATTCTGTTGTGTTCTCTTGATGATTATATGTTATTATTTGATAATATGGATTATATATTCCAACATAGACTTGACTCCACGTTATGAAGAGGAAATTCAAGAATTACAGATTCTAAACAATCTTGTTTATCAGTTACATCTTAGCAACTCTCCAGACTCATGAGAATTTAGAGCTTGTCCTTCAAGAAAATTTTCGGTCAAAATACAAGCTCTACAACAACCATGGCTCATGATCAAACATGATGGAACAAGTACATTCCTATCAAAATAAATATCAATAGTTGGAGAGTAGAAAATGAAAGACTTCAAACAAAAGTTAACATAGATAGAAGAGGAATTTATCTACACTCGGTTCGGTGCCATGTTTGTGATGATGATCTCGAAGCAGAAAATCACATCTTTGTTCATTTTGCCATAGCAAAGCAAATGTGGACCGATATTGTTGGATCGATGTATTCTAACCAAACTAACTTATATAGCTTGTAAGGACTTAGTAACCTCGGATAAATCCTAAGTTGCTAACAAAGAAACACTGAACTAACTCTATTAAGTATGCGGAATTTACTTAACAAAGCTAAGAAGAATTAACTTTAACTTTAACGAGTATATTAAAACTCTGAATCTGCTTGTTATACAGATTCTTTAACTACTCTAAAACTCTAATATCGTACTCTCTAAAAACTCTAATAATGCACGTACATCTAATGCCAATCTAGGGGTCCTTTTATAGGCTTAAGGATAACCCTAGTCGGTTTACAATTACAAACCTTGTACGTCAAGTAATACTAAACTTAAACTTAGAACATTCTAGAATTACAATATAATCCTTAACGATTTTGCATAGCAGTCCTTTGACCTTGCAGTACTTTGATGATCGAGCAGTACTTTGGCTTTCTTCTTTAGCAATACTTTGACTTTGGTACTTTGACTCTTTAGCACTTTGACTTTATATATCCCAACAATCCTCCCCTAACTTGAATTCTACTTGCTTGATTTCAAGTTCCTTTGTATATTTGACTTTAACATCTTTGTCTTCAAGGATTGTATCTTTATCTTCAGATTTTGTCTTTGTAATCTTTGTGCTTGTATAATTATCATCAAAGCAATCTTTATCAGTAATTCTTTTCAGTAACTATCAACAAGCTCCATCTTTTCAGCAACATATGACAATTTGTACATCAGATCATTTAAGTTTCAGTCTATTCTCAACACTTCCAGATGTATAAACTTCTGTGAGAAGTGAATCATTGAAATTTTAATGGTTTTGATGTCTCTTTACCAAAGCCATTAACTTTGGAGTAGCCAAATGTTTAGGTGTATAAGACCATGGTACATTGATAACCATATAATTTTAAGCAAATCATCAGCTATCAACAGATTTGATTTGTCTTTACCAAAAGTTGTACCCTTTTGGACTAGTTAGTTCTTTCAACCATAGTGAACTAATTACAATATAAATTGTTTTTCCACAGCCTTTACCACAAGCCATTTTTCTTGTAGGCTAGCCAACTCTTTACATTTGCTGATAAGGTGAGTTGATTACCATACAACTTATTAGCAAGTTGTCAACTATATAACGGATTTGAAATATCTTTACCAGAGCCGTTTGCTCATGGATTAGCCAATCCTTTTGGTAAACATTGTAGATTGATAACCTATTATTATAACCATCTCAAAAACCATTTTTTGCTTTTATCCATTGTTTCAAAATATTCTTTACTTGACAAAAGTTTTCTTTCAAAATCATTAACTGCTTTAGTGCTGCAAGTAGTACTTTGATTAAAGTACTGTTTGTTCAGCAGTACTTTGAATAAAGCACTGATTTTTCAAAAATTTATACAATTATAAATCATACCAGTATTTATGCTTCATCATCAGCCATAGTGGTCCATTTGATGAATAATTCGATGACCATTAGTGCTATTTCATTCTCCTCTTCAACTTCCATTCCATGATCTAGCATTCTTCTCATAAGCTCTGATGTGAGTGGATATCTTCTTTCTACTAACATATGGATCATGGTTCCATCTTCTAGCTCCAAAATATGCACTCCAGATTCATCAAAGTATCTCCAGCTATTAATCTCCCATACTTCTTGATTATTCCATATAGCATCAGTACTTGTTTCCTCTGTTTCCCAGATAGTTGTGAGATCTCCAAGCAATACTAGACCAATTCCTTTTGATGGAATGTGTTCAAAATATTCTTGCACCAGTTGGTATAAATGAAACAAATCTTCTCTGTTGATGATGTGCAATATATCCCATAGAAAACTAAATGTTCTGAAACTTTCATCCTCTCTATGAAACAACAGATAATCTCCATCTTGTTGTGATTCCACAACTTCAAAAGTAGTTATCTTTGATTTGTTTACAGCATCAACATCTTTGGACTTTGGATGATCAAAATCGACAACTCTTATATAATTTCTCAGCTCATCAACTGTGTCTGATCTTAACTCAATCTTCTTTGATAACTGTTCAGCTTCAGTTGTTCTTTTTCTTTTTAAGCTTCTTTTAGTATCATCCTTCTTTTGCTTATCATCATCTTTAAAATCTTTAATATTATCAACTTGCTTTTGATAAGCTTCTCTTACCAATTCATACAACTGTTTCATCTCAAAATAATTCAGCTTCTGTAATCCTGTATACCCTAGACTTTTCAAATAAGCCATCATAGCATTTCTTTCCTTAGCCTTACTCATTGGTCTTCTAGGTATAGAAACTGACTTTTCTGATATAACAACTTCAGATTCCTTCACTGGTTGAGAAACTTTAGCATTCAACTCAGATTGTAACTTCCAAGTAGCTGCTTCATTCTTAGCCACTTCAATAGCTCTAATTTCAGCTAAAGTGAGCTTCTTCTTCTTTGTTTCAACCAATTTACCTTTACCTTTGTCTTTAGGATCTATCACTGATTGAGAAGCTTGTGGTTGTTCTTCAGCAACTCCTGGAATGGTAACACCTCTTGGTCTTGTCATACTCTGTAATATCTCAGCAATTGTCTCATCATCACTTGCAGTATGACCTACTTTGGGTGTATCAGTTTCTTCTTCTTGTAGAATAGTTGACGGACCAGCTTCTTCATCAAAATTAAGTGTCCTTGGTGTAATCAGCACTTCATCAAAATTAAGTGTCCTTGGTGTAATCAGCTCTTGTCTATGTGTTCCATTAAGAGCAGTACCTTGATCAGCAGCACCTTGATCAGTAGTACTTTGTACACCAGTACTTTGAACTTCAAATCTTGCAGGCTCAGTACTTTTAATGTTTACTTGTGCTTCAGTACCTTGAGGTTCATCTTCTTTTTCTTCATAAAACCTAGCATCTTCTATCAAATTATCTTTCTCCAGATTTCTCCCCAATTGAATAGAAGATTGTTGTTGAACCTTTTTGCCTTTGGAAGTCTTCTTAAACTTCTTCCCTTGTCTCTTTTGTGATTTGACCTATAATCAATGATGTTGAACTAGAGGCCATACAAAAGACTTTAATCGTCGAAACTTGGTATGCAATTTTGATAGCTGTGCAGCTTGAGCTTCAGAAGCTTTCTTCAATTTCACTAACTCCCTTGTTAAAACATAATTGTCCAAAACCAATCCCTCAGGAGGTATAGCATACTCATCACCTCCAGATGGATTGATTTCTGGTTCTGAGTCAGCATGTTCAGTATGCGGTGGCGATGGTGTAAGTGAAACTGCAGTACCCTCTTGTGCAGTAGTACCTTGTGAAGAAGCAGTATGTTGAGAAGCAGTACCTTGAGGTGATGCAGTATCTTCTCGTTCTTCACTTGTAGTAGCTTCATCTCTAACTGCCTGAGCAATCTCCATCATTGAAGTAGTTAAAGGAGTGTTACTACCCGTAAACAAATCACTCTTCCTAGCCATGAAAGTGAAAATCTTGGCAGGTTGTACCACAACAGGTAATAAGCTTGAAGGCTTTGGTACATCATGAAGTTGTTTATTCAAGAAGACTTGAATAAATCTTGGATACATCAACCAGCGTGATCCATGAGAAATGTGTGATAGCATACCATCTAAAATTAGCCTTGAAAAATTAAAGATACGATTTCTAGCCAATCCCACTAAAGCAGATGCTATATTAGATCCAAATTGCTCCCATGAAGTACTTTTAGAACTGATACAATGAAGTAGGACATGAACCAAGTACTTCCAATGTGGACTAAATAAGGGTTTCTTAAATGTTGTTTCTGTCAAAGACCCTTCATACCCAATGTTACTTAAAGTATCCCAAAGAAGCTGTTTATCAAAACGTATAGCCCCTTCTACATCATCAAATAAGAGATCTTCTCGAATTGAGGCTTCAGTAACTCTCACAATTCTTCCATCAACTTTATCCTGTATATAGGACTCATCATTCTCCATGTGAGATCTAGCAGTCGCCCAAAATTTTTGAATCCATGGTTCAATAATGTCTGGTTCAACCAAAAGCGCATAATTGATTGGAGATCCAGTGAGAAAATCAATAATGTCATGAAATGCGACATTAGCTTCAGTTTTATCCAAATTAGCCACCATGTTGTGTTTAGACACTGTGTTTCGATTCGCCATTGATTGTGTGTTATCAAAGGAAGTGGTTGATGAATAGTTATTGTAAAAGAGAGAGAAATATGGAAAAGATTGTTAAGTATAAAGATGAGAGGGAATGTAAAACCCTAAAAACCGTAGACGTGTTAAAAGACCATAATACCCTCGATCAAATAATCGGTAACATAAAATGAGCTCGTTAATTACGTTGGACATTTAATTATAATGGTTACACAATACATTGATCATAAAAATACATTTAATATACTAATGAACATAACACATTTAAATGTCCCATGGACTTTACTTAATATGATTATTAGACAAAATAAATATTGTTACAAGGTTAAAATGGAAGGAAAATAAAATGAGATTTGGTCACCCATTCTTTCCCCATTTCACGGCCAAAATGACGACCCATTCATCCCCACATCTTTGCAAAATATAACTCATTCTTATCCCTTATATCTCCCATATAATCTCATTCAAATCATATCACAAAAACCCTAGTTCCTCCAAAGAAAAGTTACGGCAAAACATTTTTCCATTCTGTTTCATTCGACACAGAAGGAGGCATAACGAAGGTTTGTACGGGGTCTTAAGCTGCTGAAATATTAGGTATCGATACGAAGGTTTCTTGGTTTGGTTATGGGTTTACTGTTGCTGCTGTCGTGGTGTTTATAGCACAAGATAGTGCTTTGGGTTGCTTTGCTTTGTCCTTGTTTCTGCTTCCTCATAACACGCTTCAAGGGGTAATCCTACAACACTTCGTTTTTTTTTTTTTTTTTCTGGATTCTGGTCGTGGCATATGTCCACCTTATGCATGTTTTTTAGCCTAAATAATATGTTACATAAGTTGTTAAAGAAGGCTAGAGTTAATCAAGTGCATGGCTACATGAAATCATAATGGGACTTTATGTATTGTCGTATAAAATGGTCATGGAACCTGAGTTATAATACTTATCATACTTCAAAATTGGATAATGTAGGAACTGGTGTTGACCTTGGTTTGTTTTCCTTGTACCTCGACATGATAAAACCTATTTGGGCCCCTTTTTGATTCGTTAAAAGTCATGATTCTGGATAGTATGTCGTGGGTTTTAGAACATCATGCGCATGGTTTATTTTAATACATGTCTCATTAAAAGGTTAAATGTAAGCTATGGAATGCCTAGTATTTAATCACATAAAATCATGAATCCAATACTTATTATGTGTCGATCTTGAGGCTTATAATCTGGTCCTTGAAACTGGTTTGTAAACATCTTGTCATGCTCCATAAAACAATAAAACATGAGTTAGTATCGATCTTGGTCTGGTCTTCTTACGTTTCGACTTAACTAAAATACTTAGGCTAAACCCTTTCTGTCATATGAACCATTGTTTGAATCTGATGTTATGCATCTCGACATGCATACTCTTTTGTTATGATCAAGCGTTAATGAATCTAAAAGAGAATATACACTTTGTAATATTTACACTTTAGACCCTAAACTTGTGTAATTTGGCATAAATAATCCTTAAAGTATAATAATACTCATTTTGCATCATTTAACCTAATATGACATTAAAATACTTCATAAATGGCTAACTTAATAAATATAGAAACCTGCTATTTATGGAAAGTTACTAATTATGGGAAACCTGCCTAAAATAGAAAGTTGCCTAAAATAGAAAGTTACCTAAAATGAAAAGATTACCAAAAGTGGAAACCTGCTAAAAATAGAAAGCCGTCTAAAACGAGTAATATAATTCTTATTGAGCGTTATTTAATTCATATAGGTTCCGAACGACACGATTGATCTCATTTATTGATTTTACTTTCATTGTTGATTGCTTCGAATAAGGTACAGATATTCTAACCTTTCTTATAAGGTTTCTCATGACCTCGTTGTGTCTTGATCTCTTGCCAATTGTTTATTGAACCTTTCCTCTGATATTGACCTTGCTATTGACTCCTCTGTTATTGAACTGTTATTAGTGAACTGTTGTTATTGAACCACTATTACTGAACCGTTGATATTGAACTGTTGCTATGAACCTTGTTGTGACCTACTGATATTGAACCCTTGGTTTTATTGACCCGCTTACTGTATACTATGGACTCTCTTTGATCTGTCAGTGTGATACCCGAGCCGTTAACTAGTCATGGGGGTTCCATGACTATGTCATTGATGCACCAATGGCATGAATCCAGTGTGTACGAGTGATGTTACACACCGTCCCTATACTGTACTGATTATGCGCGCTTCACTGTTATTGTTATGGCCACTACTGTTTCTGCAAGGGCGTATGGATGCATCCTAGATCTGTACTGTTACTGTTACTGTTATATATACTGTACTAGTGATGTGGTGAGTGTGTGCATTACACCCCCTCACATACTGGGAGCTGATCACTCCACTGGATATTGAGGTCTCCCCTCTTATTGGACTGGCATTCCGAGGTCACCCCTCTGAATGAATTGTTATTACTGGATACTGACTATTTACTAATACTGTTTTATACTGATGATATTACTGTACTGAACTGTAGGCTCGTGGTGGATTACTAACCCCCCTTCTTTTCCTTTGTTCTATTCCTTATACTGTTATACTGTTCATATATATACTGCTACTGTCTCGTATCTTAACTTCAGTTCCTCTTTATTGCTACTGTACTGTTATATCTGTTCACTGGGCTTTTTATGCTCAACCGCGTTTCTTTTCCTGCGGCAGGTTATTAAGCTAGGAGCTGGGGCTTTTCTTGGGATTTGAGAGTAGGATGCTATTGTGGAATGGCCTCAGTCATCTTAGACTTTGATTACTATTGTTATCTGTTTTGGAGATTTAGACATTGTATTGCTTCTTTTCCTTTGGACATCTTTTGGAACTTTTGTACTGTTCAAGTCGTGTTGACTTGTTACCTTTGGATTTTATTTTAAGACTTCCGCTTGTATGGTTTATATGTATTGTTCTGATTTGGCACCATAAATGTGATACTTTTACCCTTATCGGGTTGGGGTGTTACAATTATGGTATCAGAGCTCCAGGTTTACGACTTGTAGTCAGGACCTGTGACATATGGACCCTAAGCGTTGACCCGCTGAGCTTAAGTTTTGACTGGTGAGGTTTGGGTAGATTCTAGGTTTCATTATCGTCATTTCCGTTCCTGATCTTCATCTTATTTCATGTCCTTTGCTAATCATTTGATGATCGTTCATATGGTGAATACCCGAAGAAACGACGATGATAACGGGGATGGTCATCCCAACTTTGAAGCTTTAATTGCCCATGCTCTGGCTACTGCTATGCCCGAGATTGTCGCTACCATCACAAATAACGTCCGAAATGGCACTGGCTCCTCCGGCGGAAATGATGGTGGGGGTGCCGACCCACCTACACCCATCCATGTCTGGATAGAGCGCTTTAACAAACTCAAACCAATCCCTTTTCGCTTGGCGGCTTCACATAATGAGGCAGAAGACTGGATTACGCACATGGAGAAGTTGTTCAATGTGTTGGGTTGTGATGATGGGGTGAAAACCCGACTTGATACTTTCAAACTTGAGGGAGATGCCCTCAATTGGTGGAAAGCCTATCTCCTGTCTAAGGAAGAGAATTTTCTAGATACTTGCACCTGGAACACTTTTCGGGACATCTTCTATAAACAGTACTTTCCATAATCAGAGCAACAATGGTATGAAAGGGACTACAACGACATATATCAGTTGGACAGGGAGACTTCCTACGAGTACATGCAGAGATTCATGAGGTTAGTTGGTTTCGTGGGGGATGTTGCATGAGATGCCCGAAGGCAAGCTCGACACTTTAAATGGGGCTTGAAAAGGTGGGTTCTAGACAGATTGATTAATACCGAGCATACTGAGGTGGTTCAGGTTGCGGATGCTGCCCGCAACATTGAGTTGCTCCATGCAGACCAGGGTTTCAACAAAAGGGGCAGGGACGGTGATAAGGTTTATCCTCGGGGTAGACATGACTAGGGACAGGATTTCAGGGGTCGTCAGGACCATAATTTCGATCAGAGGGGTCGTCAAGACCAGACACAGGGGTTTAGGGGTCGACACGACCGTAGCTATGACTCAAGACAGCAGGGCACTCAGCGAAGATTTGATAGGTCGGGTGATGATCGTCGAGGTCAGAGTGGCAGCTTTCAGCTACAGCATCGGGATCAACCATCTCGCAGCACTTATCATGATCGTTCGGCGACATCTTCTTCCTAAAGGAGGACTTCTGAGGTGCTAACTCCTCCTCCCAAATGTGCCACTTACGGCAAGACACATCCAGGCGTTTGTCATATGTAACACCCCCAAAAACCGAGGGCGCCACTCAATTGGCATCATAACACAGGTAATAAAGAACGGATAATAAAACCCGTTTAAGAACTTTTATTAATAATATAATAAAGTTTACAAAAGTTTAATTGTTGCGGAAATATGGCCCATTAATAAAAAGTGGTCCCAAATACATCAAAGTAGTCTATGACCATGCCATGCCAAGCCCTGCCTTGATATCGCCATATTTCAAAATTAAATACCTGAGAAAACATGCTAAAAAGGTCAGCTATAAAGCTGGTGAGTTCATAAGTTTATAGCAAAACATTTATGTAAACAAGTTTGTTTTATGGACAAAAGTGTGCTCGATACACCGCGTGTAAGGAGTCTTCCAAATAAAAGTGGTTGTGTCTATTACTCACGCTCTAAGCTCATGTACAAAACTACAACAGTTCCGCATGCGTGTCAGTAGCATGTCAATATGGTTTATGTGCCCTTAGCAAGTGTGTGTTTCCGTCACACTCGTGTTCCGACATGGTATACGTCCAGAGACAAGTTGGCGCGACCAACCCGGATGGAGGCGTTACCCTCAATAGATCTATTTATAACACTCGCGCTCCCCGCAGGGATTAATGGTACATGAAAGGTGGGCAAGTTGTGGAAACAATTCTCTTAGGCTATCTCGTAATAGTGGTTTACACAAGAGTTTCAGTACATAAAGTAGTTGTTGTCCATAGAGTATTTGTTGGACCGATAATACTAGAGATTCATGTGGTTCGGGGGGTCGGGGAAGCTCAAAGAATAAGAAAGACATGGTTATTGTATTAGATGGAAAAGGGGAAGATGTGTGTGTTTCTAGAGAGAAGAAGAAGAAACCACACACACTTCTTTACAAAAAATGAACTTCCTACCCTCCTAGTTGGGACTAGGAGGGGTATATATACTTCAACAAGCCTAACTTAGCACTATTGACTAAACTAGTCCTTGTGAATGAGTAAAGAAAGAAACTAATGCAATTCCCGTAATGACTTCACTTTAGCGAGGCTAACAATCTCTCCCCAAGTGATGTCATACGGGAGTTGCTTACAATGTTCCCTACAAGCAAAATTAAATACAACAGATAAGCGCAGCAGCTCCAAGAGTGTCTTCACAGTCTTCAAACTTCATGAATCTTCTCAGCTGCCATCTCTTTACTTGCAGAAGAACAATGTGAGCAAATCTAATTAGGGATAAAATATGATCTTTTTGCTCTCCCCTAATTAGTGCTCTCCCCCAAACTGACAACCTTTCTGATGAATTTCCTGAATTCGAAGAAGTCTTTTGATAATTAAATTAGAACCGTCTTTAGTCTTCTAACACGCAGCGGAAAATGTAGAAAAGACTGTCGACTCGACCTTCTTCAAGATTGTCCATTCGGGGGAATAAGATATCAACATCTTCATCTCACCAAATGCATTCCAGTTATCTTTCATATATCAAATCAGCCCATAATGTACACATTTCTCTCCCTTGATGGTTACGATTTATCGGAATCAGCATACAATTGTGTACATGACGCATTAACTGGAAGCATTCTATCATAAATCATATCAGCCCGTGAGAAGATGTCGATGAACAATACCATTTTAAATTTTCTAACTCATCTCAACCCCCTGTATCAAAATTCAACGGCTGTCTGTAGTAACCACATGTGAGGATAGCCCAATATGACGAACTTGAGAATAAAGTCAAATCTCCCGGACTGATTACTTAAGCTTGTACTATCCTTGTGAAAAAGAACGGTGTACCCAATGTACAAAACCTCTTGGCGTATCCTCAACTACGTGAGACACCGAAGTGATAGCTACTTTGTGGGTTAAGAGAGAAAGAATCACAAAAGTAACTAGATAGCAAGTCTTCATCACACTCAACATATTTGCCCAGACAAGTCATCTTCGCGGAAGGGAAGAAAGAAAGAAGACGAAATAAGTAAACTCGCCCGTCAAACGTCACTTCACACCCAAATAAATAATAAAGAGCAATCTCCGTGGTCACGTTAAAATTCATCGAAAACTTTAGCCGTGAACGTAGTATCCTCCGTGAAATTTTATACCATACCAAAATACACTCACATTTTTAACTTATAGCAACAATTTGTATCCACAGAATTTTATGCCACAGAAAATTCGGATTACAAATGTTGTTACCATTGCATTCGAGTAGCCCATCGTGTCATGAAATATATCAGCCCAAATCCATTATACAGGCAGCAGCCCATTAACCGATTATTATTCATTGCAGCCCAAAAGCACAAATCCCAAATCCATTTCGTGATAACCAACCCAAAAAATAACTGGTTACCGGATATATATCACCTTGTCACACTTTTACCCTAAACCTAAAAACCACATGAGATAAAAAACGCCTACATTTTTCTCTCAAGGACTGAGAAAAATACGCTCCCATTTTTGCATCCTAGGCTAATCATCAATCAAAAATCTCATACATCTAAACCCACAAACACAAGTAGCACGTACCCAACCTAATGTATTCATGTGCTTCTCAATCCAAATCAAGAACGCGCCATAAATCTTCAAGATCATTGAGTGGTCTCGGGTAGGTGGTAATGAATTGTTGTGTTTCGACTTTATTGTTAAACGAGTCCAAGATGAATGAAACTGAAAGTTTTGTTCACACTTGCTATGATTCGTATAATTAAATGAAGCAAGTCTTCAATAGGGTCTATGATGATGCAAGGTTCAATTGAAACAATCTTTAATGGATTGAAAAAATTGAATTTGAATCTGAGGTCTATCAATTTTTTGTTTGACTGATTTGAGTTGAGTTTAGGTTAGGATGAGTTGGATATGGATATGTTAATATTTTTATGGACAGATGATGGTTTGGTATTTGGTATGT
The DNA here is from genome assembly GCA_019973895.1 of Chrysanthemum seticuspe. Classification (NCBI taxonomy): domain Eukaryota; kingdom Viridiplantae; phylum Streptophyta; class Magnoliopsida; order Asterales; family Asteraceae; genus Chrysanthemum; species Chrysanthemum seticuspe. The sequence continues at coordinate 70,045,642 of BPTQ01000006.1, read as the reverse complement.
GGTGCGTGGTCATGGTCTAGTCATAGTTACGCGTAACCCTTTTTTTCATTTTTCTCTTCAAATCCTTATGCGTAGCCTTACGCGTAACCAGGCTTAGTTATGCGTAAACATACGCGTAACCATATGCGTAGCCTTACGCCTAACATAGCCAAGGCATAAGCGTAAAAGGTCTTACGCGTAGCTTTCTTACGCGTAACTTCACAGCTACGCGTATCATCTTAGTAGACGGATCCTTATGCGTAGAAAACTAGGGTTTTGACCCAGTTGACTTTTTCCGGCGAGTTTTTCCGACCACTTTTTCAGACCAGATTCATCTTTAAACCCAGAAACATCATAAAAGATGTTTCATTTTGACTGTTAGACCACATAAAGATGAAGGTTTGACCACGTTGACTTTCACGGATATATTGGTACAAAAATAAAAGTGACCTGTTTGGACCAGATGTACCCAAGACAGATGATAACAGATGAAATATTAGGACTTTTTGTAACCAAGAAAGATACCAAAAGGATACATAAAAAGTTTCAAACAACTGTTTTACCAAAAAATACGGAAAAAAATTTCCGGATCTAAAAATATGCGTAAAAACAGCCAAAAACTTATACAAAACCACACAAATCGATAAAAATACACAACCTGGCTCGTTATACCAATTGTTGGACCTTAGATATATCAACCTTATCACTTTACCAAGCAAACCCAACACAAATACCACGTTAAACACAAACGTTATGCGTAGAAAGAAGAAAAGATAAAGTAAAGAACTTGGTGACTTGAATATGAATTCGTGTATGTAAGAGAGGTAGAGAGAAGAAAGATGAACACAATAAGTTGTATATTGCTTCAAAGGAAAAACACACACACACACACACTCAAGCACACCCCTCAAATGACATACTTGAGGGGTATTTATAGTAAGAGAGGATGATGCCCTAAGGCTTGGCCATGGGCCTTGAGATGGACTTGGACATGGATTGGGTTACTTGGACTTATACAAGGCTAGCTTATCTTAACTAATGCCCAATTAGCTTAGCCCAATCCACGAGCCCGTTGACTATTCTATCACGATATCTAACACACATTACAAAGTTCCTAATCGTGAATGACCATCACTTCTAATAAAAATAATCAAGGCTAACAATCTCCCCCTAAGGGGTGGTCATTCAAAAGATGCTCCACTTGAATAGGTCTTTAATCTTTTTGAGCTTGAACTTTGTGAGTAGATATAGAATAGTCTTGATTCTTTATTCCTTCATGCTTTGTGATCAGTTAATGTGGTTGTCTGCCGTTGTCAACTTCGTTGGTTAGGTGTCTCCACGTCTTTCTCCACCATGCTCACACTTCTATTTGACTTTGATTACCAATGATGTAGTTCTCGAGTCTTTAAACTTTGTAGATTCTTTGACATTGATGAAGAATCATCTTTAACTTTGTGTAGCCTTTGATTATGATGAGAACTTTCATGTGTTGTTGGTATGAGCATGTAGAGAATCTGCACGATCCATCCGCTCCAGAGCTTCCATAAGAAGAAAACATAAAAACATTGTTAGTAATAAGCGGATTCCGGCACTTACAAGTTTGAATTTCGAGGGTGTTAACAGCATAGTGTGAAAACACGTCTCTAATTCTCACAGAGGCCGTTCCTGAACTGGAGTCCCACAAGTGAGATAACGCGATATACCGAAGTACATCTACAGTTCAGATGAGTCGCTGAGGTACACCGAAGCATCACCCCACGACTGTAGACCGTTTGAGACACACTAAGCGTAATCCACGGAGAATTACCGAAGTGACCTGCTGTCAGGGCTGCTTGATGTTGACCCTGGCAGGAATTTCCATTCAATCATTGAGGATTACAGTTGTAACTCCCCTCATAAATGTTCTGGCAGATTGCTAAGATCTGCGTAGGACTCTAGAATATATCACTTGTGTCCTTATTGATGAACAACAAGCGATGTCATGTCATGTGTTCCTATGAGATCTTTTGATGAATCTCGTGGCTCTAGACTCAATAGTGCATTTTGGTTTTCCTGAGCGGAGACTAGGGAGAGGGTCTCCTTCTTCAATACCAACGATCTCTAAGAGAAAGTCGATAGATTATGTAGGGTTCCCAGTGAGAATGAAACAAATCCTTTTAAGAGGAATTGAGTGGCTAGAAGGTTTAGTGCAGTGCGTCACTGGGTCCATGACGTCTTTGTCTTCAATACCAGTGTCATCTAGTGACAACCAGTAGCATATGTATTGAACCCGATTTCTGCCCTAAGGTTGAATATGGAGGGCTATTTCTTTTCACCCTTTCTTCACATTTCTTTTTAATTCTTCAACCCCTTCTTTCTCCTTTCTCACATTACTCCTTTTTTCAATCATTCCTAAGGACTTCTAATACTAACTATTTGTGATGTCCTTGGGTAGATCCCTCCGGCTCTGGCGGATCATAGGACGAGTTTCCTATCCTTAGTCACCTTATAACTCCATGATTGTCCTATTGTTGCCATAAAACCATTTTTCTTGAAAATCTCTCAGAGTGTTTATGATAGAAAACATGTTTGCAACACTCCGTGAGTTTTATATTTTCAGAAACACTCCCCCTTCACATGTGCTTATAAGTTTTGACAGAAATCTGCACATAGAGGGCAGAGTTCGCACTTTTTGAATTGATCGACTTTAAATGAACAAGACCGATTCGAGACACGTTTACATCACTAGAGAACTAGCTTGAAATTATTACCCGTCCTGGTCAAGTCCATAGAAAGTTTCTCGAGATGGTACATAATTGCTCGTCAATTCATTGGTTCCGTCTGAGTCGAGCTCATTATGAGATTCAAACCACGATCATTAAACATTTTTGATCACATTTTAATCACGTCTCCTCCCCCTCAAAAATAGCATATAAGTGATATTTTTGATATCAACGGATTAAAAAACATTTTAGAATCTTTTGGGGAGACAAACGGATTTGATTTAAGCATGAATTTGGAACATTTTTGATTTATACTCCCCCTTTAATAAAGCATAATCAATTAAAGGGTTTTAGAGGGAGTTATCTTGAGCACAAAGTATTTTGAAAGATTTTGAAAATCTTTTTGAACAATCTTGAAAGGGTGCTCAAGATGATGATGATTTCTCACCATTTTTAAATGTAGTGCACTGAAGCGTACACCTCATTTTTCGATCAAAGCACGAGTTTTGATTTGAAAATAATCAAAAGTCATCATTTCGGTCCGGGTTTCGTACTGATGTATACGAAAGCCATTATTGAAGAAATTTTGAGAAACGACATGTTTTAGAAAACGATTAAAGAACTCTCGCTCAAGCATCTGTACATGCCCGTATCATTGTTGAATGACATTTCTAGAGACGTACAGAATATCGATTATACGAGAGACATGTCGTGAGAAGAATATTTTTGGATTTTTGATTTTCTATTGTTTTTGAATTTTTTTTTTTGAAAAATTTTCTATTTTTGTATTTTGCTTTTGTTGGTTTTATAAAAGAAATGGAAAATCAAAAATAGAAGATAGAGAAAATGAAGAAGATTTTACAGAATTGGAACCCTCTGATGAGCTGGGTTCAGAGATATTTGATTCACCTGCAACCAAAGAAGAAGAGTTTTCACAAATAACAGTGTTAGAAGTACAAGATTCCTCACGGTGAGGGTGATCACTATCAACGGTTGTAGTGGATCTGACTTCCTTATCCGAATGATTGTCACTATTATCTGTGCTGGTGCAAGTATCAAAAATCTTTCCTGTGGGAATCCATCTAAGACCTATTGTTTTGAAGACTTTGCCCGTGGGAATCCACCTTAGGTAAGATCTAGGAGTTGTTTTCTTATCAGATGCAGCGGAAGACTCATTTTTTGAAAAACTACGTCCTGAAGATATCCACCTATTAGGTTTCCTTTTGATGTTCATCTTGTCAACGGGTTTGTTTCTATTCGGTGTCTTAGTGGATTGTGCCTTGGCACGAGAATTATCTTTCTTGAGATATTGTAAGGCACATGCATCATGATTAGCTGAAAAGACACATTTTTTACATGTAGTACAGACAAATTCAATATTCTTGTTTAAAACATCAGCTTTAACTCTGTCACTACAGTCTTTTGGAAATTGATTCTTGTTCGAAAAAGACTTAGAATTCCTAGTGTTGTTTTCTAAGGGCATAGCATTTTCTTTTGTGCAACTACTCTTAGATGCAAGCCAATCCCTAGTCTTTTGTAGAGTGTTCCTAGGTAATGGTTTACTACTACTAGCAGTGCGTTGAAATCTTGTAGAATTCACCACCCTAGATGTTGCACCTAGAATTCCATCTTTTCGAGTCTGTGCCTTTTTCCTAGCTTCTTCTAGATAGTGATTGTTGACCATTTTGTTAGAACCAACAGATTCTTTAACTGGATTTGCGGTCACATTCCGTGTAATTTTCCTAGAAGTGCCATGTGTAATCACTTTTTCTTTATCAAAAACTGGTTTTTCAAAAGCTTTGATAATTCTCTTTTTAATAGGCAAAGTCTGTGGAGTGACTGTTTTTGACAAATCATTTTTCTCATTGACTTTTGGAGGAGACTGAGAAATAGACATTTTTGGTTTGAAAACCGATTTTGGAACATTTGTATTCTCCTCAGTCAATGGTTTTGCAAACTTAGTATCCACAGCCTTTCCTTTTAGACATCCCAGCTGAGCTCTCAAAAGATCATTTTGCTCTTGCATGTCCTTGTAGGCACGCTCATACGACAGTTTGTCATACTTGCATTCCTCTGTTTTTCGATCAAGCTGTTTAAAATAGGAGACATTTTCTTTTTCAAGTTTCATAAGAGCTTTTTCATATTTTGAAACAATTTCGGAGGTCTCAGACTGGAGTCTTTCATGATCTTCAACAGAATATGTTTGTAAAATAATGGACATGATATCGGTGGTCATAACATCTTCGAAGAGAGAATCATTTAGATTTTCCAAAACTTTGATGTGTTCAAAACTTTCATTAGCTTGCTTTACCAGGGATTTATGGTCCTTGACAAAGTCAGTTGTTTCTTTCAAAAGTGCTTGTTCAACATGAATTACCCTTGCACTGATGGCATTCAGCTGAGGGGCAATTTGAGTTTCAAAAAACTTTCTCTGTTCAATATCAAAAGTAGAGAACCAGTTGTTAGGTGTCATAGTGGTTTTAGTTTTAACAGTCTCTTGAAGACTCCCAATTCTAGTTTTAACATCGTCTAAAATGCTTCTAGTATCACTTGTGTTAAAAGGATTGTTTGAAGACATTTGTTCGATTTTCGAAAGAGATTTGGAAACTACAACTGGTTTTGAAACTGGTTTTGAAACTGGTGTTGACACTTTGTTTGAAACACTTGGTGTGATGGAAAACTTTGACGTTTCTTTTTGATTAACAAAAGTAATCCCATTAATTTTGTTCCATTTGTTATAATCAATCGGTTTAAGATCTGGATTCTTTTGTTTCATTTTTGATCGACTCTCCTCAGCTAGTTCCAACGTTTCAAGAGAATCACGAACAATTATGGGTTCATGCAAAGGTTGTCCATTGTTCAACACATTCCGTTCTTTCTGAGCTTTCTTGAGGAACGAAGGAGGTGAGTTACCAAGAGCCATTTTATGTGAAGTGTGAAAAATCGGATTTGCTTGATTAGAAAGCATCTTGTTTGTTTTAGCGGAATGACCCGTTGTAAGAAGCAAATTATCCAATTTTTTGATAGTTTCATTTTTATCCAGAATTTCATCAAGAAGAGAATCTTCTCGTTTTGAAAAATCAGCAATCAACTGTTTCTTCTCTTTTTCAAGATCAGAGAACAGTGTTTTTTGTTTAGAAAGTTGGTTGTTTAGATCAGAAATTTCCTTGTTTAAAGATTTTATTTTCAAATTCAGATTCACATCAAGTGTGTCATACTTGAGTTGCAATTGTTGTTCTCTTAAAACAGAATCTCGATAACCAATTTCTAATTCTGAAAGTTTGTTTGTATGAAATTCATAGGCTTTGGCGTGCTCCTTGTAACTCTCAAGCTCAGCGGTCAATTTTTTATTCGCGGCCTTAACCTCGCGATTGACCGTTCTTACTTTCTCAACTTCAATGCCACATTGATTGATTAATGATTCAAAATAAGCACGAGTTTCCTCATCATTAGCACCATTCTGTATCACTTGACCTCCATTAGGATCCATATATGGAGTTTCAGAGTTAACATTGCTATTAACTTGCTCTCCCACATATGTGTCATAATAAGGTTCGGGAGACACAGAATGTGGCTTCTCATGAGTAAACGAATGTGGTACCTCATTGAGTGAATCTGTGTCGTAGACAGGAGTTGTGTCATAAGTACCGTTTGATGTTGAGTCCTGCTGATTGATTGTAAGACAGTAGCTTGCATTATCATTTGATTTCTCTGCCCGTCCTGGATACAGAAATTCGTATTCCTCAGCAGTCAACTCTATTCCCAATTTTTCTTTCTTTGCTAACAACACCTTGTACTTGAGGTTCGGAGGTAGCATACTGAACCGACGATACCCTGAATTTTGGCTTTGAGGTTCGGAGGTAGCATTCTGAACCGAAGTCATAAAGCAGTTATTCCCATTTTGATATCCCAGAGTCTGATATCCCATATTCTGATTCACAATCTGACCCCCTTGATGTCCAACATACTGCCCTGCATATTGCATCTGATTCCCATCAACCATGTGTCCTTCTTGACTCATATGCATAGATGGTTGAGCAAACTGCGTATTAAACTCTGAAAACCATGTATTGGCGAATCCAGCAATAGCATTTGTGAAAGCAGTTTTGAGACGATCTTTGTCAGTTGCCATTGATGAAGGTATGTGATGATAAAGTTGATGTAGGATCGATTCAACGATAAAGGAGTTGTGGTTGATGATGATTAAGCTCGGTTGACGTTTTTCTGAAAGTCGTACTCGTAAACTCGGTTCTTAAAAATTTTTCGCCCAAAATTTGAAATTCACTTTAAAAATCAATTCTAAGGTCGTATGAAAAATTTGAGTTATGACAATTTTGACGCAAAATTTGACCCGAAAAATTTGAATTTAGGCCCAAAAATTTGAATTTTTGACAAAAAATTTCCAAGTTATACCAAAATTTGAATCTCGCGTAAAAATTGAACGTTTAGTCTCCTCGAAAAATTAAATTTTACTCAAGTTTTCCCGCCAAAAAAGCTTAGGCGTAGGAAGAGGAAGTTACGAGTAGACTACGAAGTTACGAGTAGGATGGCTTAGGCGTAGGATCTTATGCGTAGGATCTTATGCGTAGGATGCTTAGGCGTAGGAATCCTTAGGCGTAGGAAGCTTATGCGTAGAAACCTTAAGCGTAGGAACCTTAAGCGTAGGAATCCTTATGCGTAGAAACCTTATGCGTAGAAAGTATCTTACGCGTAACCTTAGGCTTATGCGTAGACAAAAAGTTACTCGTAAACCTTACGCGTAATTTTGAAGTTATGCGTAGAGTTACTCGTAAGCTTTTAGCTTATGCGTAAACTATGGTTAAGAACCAAAAATCCTTTACACTGTCACAGCGTAAGAGATATCCACAAGTCGAAGTGTTCCACACACTTATCCAAGTGAGGGAAGCACTGAGTAACAGTTATAGCACGAAGATTCTTCACCAAAAAGTTACGAGTAGAAAAGTTATGAGTAGTTGACTTTCTTACGAGTAGAACTAGGGTTTTGACTTCTACTCGTAAAAAATTTCCAACGATTCAAACAATTTCGCTTGCACAGATATCCTTAAAAACACTCAAATAACACGAAAATGTGAACCTTTTTCACCCAAAGTGCTTAGAAAAGTTACGAGTAGAAATGACCAATAAACCAAAAACGAGTTCAAAAGTGAAGAAAAACACGTAAAGCTTCAAACTTTTTGCAAAAAACTGAAACTTTAGCACCAAATAAACCTTAAACCACAAGAATCTTGAATTTTTAAGTGCAAAAATTAAAGCTTTATGCGTATCAAAGATGTAAAACGTGAGCCTTATGCGTAACCCTTCAAAACAAACACAAACACTCCTAAACCATTGTTAGGCGATTGATACCAATTGTAGGACCTTAGATATATCAACCTTATCACTTTACCAAGCAAACCCAACACAAATACCACGTTAAACACAAACGTTATGCGTAGAAAGAAGAAAAGATAAAGTAAAGAACTTGGTGACTTGAATATGAATTCGTGTATGTAAGAGAGGTAGAGAGAAGAAAGATGAACACAATAAGTTGTATATTGCTTCAAAGGAAAAACACACACACACACACACTCAAGCACACCCCTCAAATGACATACTTGAGGGGTATTTATAGTAAGAGAGGATGATGCCCTAAGGCTTGGCCATGGGCCTTGAGATGGACTTGGACATGGATTGGGTTACTTGGACTTATACAAGGCTAGCTTATCTTAACTAATGCCCAATTAGCTTAGCCCAATCCACGAGCCCGTTGACTATTCTATCACGATATCTAACACACATTACAAAGTTCCTAATCGTGAATGACCATCACTTCTAATAAAAATAATCAAGGCTAACAGTATTTGCGTAAAAGCAATCAGTCATCAAGTGTTTGCATAACAGCAATAGTTCATAAAGTGGTTTGCACGAAAGCAACAGTTCATAAGGCATTTGCATACAGCAATATCATTCATAAAGAGTTTGCATAAAAGCAATATTTCATAAACAGTTTGCATCAAAGCAATATTTCATAAAGAGTTTGCATGTTTCTCACCCCAAAACAGTTATAAAACATGTAAAGTAGGGGTTATGAACTCACCTTGGTATGCAGAAATGTAAGACATCACAACTAATATCAAGTAATAAATGTGCACGGCTCCGATACGCAACCTAGATAAGTATGGTATGGGTTTAGTCTAATTCTCGCATTCAAATACACTATTTGAAAGTTACAAGTATTTATGTTTTTGAAATGCTTGAAGTTCAAAAGCAAAAGTTTCTCAAATATTTGAGTTATTGCGGCTTATGTGGAGTTTCATAAATTAATTTGATTCTCGATAAAGTTCATTCATTATTGTTTTTAAAATATTTATAAGTATTGGCTCTTGGATTACGTATGGGAATATATAATATATTCATATAAGAGTTTGCTCGAATATTAGATTAAGTATAATATTTATAGTTTACGCGGATGTGGTCGCCAAATAGAAATATGTGCTAAACATGTTTATTTAGACGAAAAAGCGGTATAAATATATAAGTTTTTAAACTTTATAAAAGTTTCAAGGTGTAACGTGTCAAAGTGTCAAACTTAGAAGGGTTGATGTTGTAAAGATTTTTATATTTTTCAAGACTTATAAAAGCTTTTAAGAAAAACGTTAGGTTGGTTAAAGTTGAGGGGTTTAACTTGTAAAACTTAATATAAGTTATCAACTTATATAGATTTTAAGAAAGTTGATAAGTGTTTCATAATAGAGGGGCTGAAATTGTCAGAATGTGGAAGATTGCAAAAATAACAAAAATGAGTGAAAAGGGAAGCGCCCAGATTCGAACCCTGGTCTCGTGTGTAGGGGCTAAGAACTGCTACCAAGTGAGCTAAGGTTGTTACTTGTTTGAAGTATGCGTTTTACTCTACTTAAGGTAATGTTGCAGTGCTTGAGTTTATGTAGTAAATTGCAAAACATATATAAACAGTGTCGTGGATGTATATATATATATATAAAATGTTTTGTCTTCCTCTTCTTCAACCAAAACTGATTTTTCCATGTTCCATTTCTAAAACTTGAATAAGCACAAGTGCTTATTGGCTTATTTCACGTTAAAAGCTTCCACATAAGCGTAATAACTCAAGGTTTAGGACTCTAGTTCATGGTAGTGGGGTAAAAGTTAAAGTTTTGATAGTGTTATATTTGTTTGTTTCACGTTTGTCCAACCATGTTATACGTTCGAAACACCCCACTGCACATAAGCTTACTAATACTTTAAAATAGTGGCTAATTCATAATAGTCGAGAAAAATATAGGCCTCGATATGATTTTAGTTTTAACGAAACATATATGTGTCGAGTGAAACATGATTTCAATATGTTTTTCATTTTAACGAGGCAAGTAAATGATTTTTAGTAACACCTTATGCGTATACTTACATAGTATATGTATGAAAAGAGGTTAGTTCATGAATGCTTACAATGGTGGAAGTGTTCGAGTGATGAACAAGGAAACAAGAACCAAATGTCGAATAACTTTACAAACCAAAAACCGATAGCTTCCTCAATGCTAACCCCGATTTCCTTGAGCTTTCAAATCTTTGAGCTTGTTTTTGAGCGAGTGTATAAGTGTGAAATGTGAGGTTTTGAAACTTATCTAAGTTCGGTATATGTAGTAGACTCAAGAGAAAGTTGGTTTTAAATATTGATAAAAGATGTACTTCAAAGACTTGAGTGTTTGTTTGGTTTATTACTACACGCAAAAAGGAGTAGAAAAAGGAGTGTGTGTATGCTTGCGTATGACAGTAGGTAAGAAGAAGAAACATGTGACTTGTACTTTGTTTACTTGACATAGCAAAGTAAATAATATACTAAGTGTGTGTGGTGTTTGTATACGCTAAGAAAAAAAATGAAAGCATGTGCATGTTGTTTGTAGTTTACTGCCATGTTGCCAAAAGAAAGAAAGAAAGATATATGTTTGTGTTGTATAAAGCTAGTAGAAGAGAAAAAGAAGCATTGAAAGTACATGCATCTACTATACGTGTATATGAGTAGATTAGGTGAGGTTTTATTTGGATACTAAACTCATGTAAGCATTTGTGTTGGGTTTGTGTCGAGGGTAGTATGTTTTCACATGTACTCGACCGTATATGTACCGGGAGATGAGTTTATCGATCGTCCAAAGTAAACTTGACTTCATGTGGGTACGAGGGAGTGTTAAAACAACATTTACCAATCCCAAAAATGTTATAGCTTATATTGTGTTCATGTGTTTTAATCAAAAGATACATATGACATGCATACGTGTGAGTTGAGGTCGAGTTTATGTGTTAGCCAAAAATTAAATGCGACATCGTACGGCTATGAGAGGTAAACAATGTTTTCTAATTCGTATAGTACTAGTTTGAGTCAAGTTCGACTATGTTTGATTTAAATAAAAAAAAATGAAAACCTGGTATATATATATAAAAACTTGTACACGTTTGAGTTTGTTGTTGAGCTTGTCGTGTTTGGTTACATAAGTCGCGACACAATAAGGTTCAAAAATAGTGGGAAGTTTAAACGTGATTCCCATAATATTTTACATATCTCACTTTAAGTTTAAAACGTGATTCGAGATGTTTTGGCTATACATTAAAATATTTAACACGTAATAATATGTTTTCAAGTGTGTTTTTATAAAATGAATATAAAAACAGTAATATTGTTTCAAAAATGTGTTTGTTAGACTAAACCATACTATCTATGGGTTGGTTCGTGCGCGAGCTCGTGTTTCTAATAAAATGAGATAACTATTCGTGTGAGTTAGAAAACTCATAAATGGCCAAAAATATAAAATATTCATTTCCTGCTATTCAAAACTAGTTTAAATTGTTCCAGTGTGCAGGATAACTTCCCTAATTTATCTCAAGTGAGCTAATGCTTGCTCAAAAACGTTCAGGTAATAATAAATAATAATTTATTATTAAATTTAAAATATGGAAATTTACCGATTGTCACAGTCTCCCCGTCTTACAAGGAAATTCGTCCTCGAATTTCAGTTTGAGTTACTCGATAGAGTTTGAGTGTGTTGACAATCGGGATATGGTTATACTCCAACCGTTTGACTTCCCGACTCATTGTTTTAAAAGGTTTTAACTTTTCATCGATGTGAATTTTCTCCAAGGAAAAGATGTTCAGTCTAGGTATACTCCTAGAGTTATTTCTATTACCTTATTCCTCAAGGTTCTTGTTACTCAGGGTTATCTAAACAATCTACCTTGTAGTTTCTCATGACATGATATTTTTGATGGTCATTTCATTTCTATGATGACATCGATAGTGTGGATTATTGGTAAGCTTCAGGTTCTCTCTAGAAAGATAGTGTTGATTGCTAATTGCAATTCATTGGTTGACTTAATGATGTACTTTACACCCAAAGTACGGAGGCTCAAAATTAAGAGTATAGTTTGGTTATCTAAGGAGTATAAGTTGTTAAGTAGTTATAGATTTCCTACTTGATGATGAAGTCTCTCGGATCTAGAAAAGTTACTAGGAGAAACAGAGAGTTACATAGTTGGTCTCCGTAAATAGTCTGGAGTTATAACTTTTAAGGAAGTTATTGTTGGTGACCATGTTTGTCAGTGGGTTGCCCTAAGGCAGCTTATGGTGTGGTTTGTCTCCTCAGTTTTGTATATTGTATTCATGTGGTCAAGTTGTGTAGAAATCTATTTGATTTCTTTGGTTACTTTGGATGAAGGTTCGTAAGTCGTATTCCTTCCGACTACACATGTGGAGATGGTTGTGCACATCACTAAGTTCTGATGATAGCCAAAGGCTGTTTGTTTGACAGCTAGATCCTTTGAAATCGAAAGGATTAAAGTAAGGTTAGGTATTCCTAGAGTTAAGTTTCGTACAACTCTTAAGGCCGTTACTATAAGTAATTCCTATTGATTGAGGTTATGCTCGTTGGTGGATTGTCTTATGATGGCTAGTTAGTGTCACCCGTCCTTTCGAATTAGGATGATGTGAAAGTAGAAAGTTGTTGACTTTGATCAAGTTTTGGAAAGAGAACTTGATGAATGTAGAGAAAGTTGCTGAACTTCAGCTTTTGAAAAGAAAAACTTGTTAAATAAAGTTTTAAGTGACAACACCAAATCGGTTCCAAGCTGAAAGTTTACATGTCCTCTATGTGAGTTCAGGAATTGTTTCTTAACCTCAAATAGTTCTAACACCTCAGATTTTATTGATGATGAATCAGTTTGGTCCTTAGCAATCCCATTCAAATGTTCTTTGTTTATTGTTTCAAGGCAAAGTGTTCGATTCACTCCTAATATTTTTCCTAGTGAGAAAAAGAAAGTCATTCCTCGAATGGTTGGTGATGAATCCCTATTCATCAATAAAGCGTGGAGTGGAGGAGATTGTGACGGGGTAGGATTGTGACAGATACGCATTATACAATAATGCGGGGGTTGTTATATGAAAAGTTTGTGTATTAACACAAAAAGTTTGCAGCACCCGAAGTTTTTAACAAAAATTTAATTCAAACATAATTTCAGTATAACTATTCTCAGTATTGCAAAATTCACCTCTGAGTCGGACATAGGTGATCAGGCTATGTCCCACTGTCCCTGGTCGAATATAGGTGATCAGGCTATATTCTACCGAGGTTCAATGAATTTTGAAATGCTCAGCTTAGATATACTAATAGTATGTTGCAATGCTTTTTAAAAGTTGTTTTGAAAGATTAAGATGAGTGACCAAATTCAAGGTCGAATAATAGGTTCATATAGAACGTGGCGAGTATCCAAACTCGAGGGTGCATGATAACTTCATGTAAAGGACAACATAGCTTTGTGGTTGTAAGCCAGTTTACAGTAGGATTAACATAATCCATTGAATGTGAGTATGAGCGGGCGGGGTTAGACATAGTCTGTGACAAAGTCGGTATACGTATGTAAGTATATAGCAAATACTTAAAATAAGTAGTATGTGTCAAGTAAATAAAGACGCATATAACAGTGTATGATACAAAGTTGCGTTAAATAAACAAAAGTAAATAGTGAGTGATTGGTGCAAAACCGTCAAGTTTTCTCACGCAAGCTAGTCACTTGTGAATGACCAACCGTAAGGAACTTAAAATAGTTTAAACACCAAATGCAATTTAGATCAGGAGAATACAGTGGATTCCCGGGTCGTTAAGTCCCACGGAGGATGACTGGTGTTTAACACAATCAGATGTCGAATAACCACTAAGGATAGTGATCAGTAAGGATTTTGAGTTATTTAATAACTTACAGGGGCTTAAATGCAAATTAAAGGAAATTAAAAAGATTAACTATATTAAATAAACGCTATTACTAATTTTAAACTGATGTTTTTGATTTTATGTTTTTATAAACTTAATTTAAAAACTACGTGACGTACAAATAAAAACGTGAAACTTACACAATATTAATCCTAAAAATATGAAAATGATATTTTTACAAACCTAATGATATAAGAAAATTTTAAGAAAAATAAAATTATTTTTATAACTATTTAACTAATTATTATTAATTAAAAACTATTTTTAACTATTTAATAATAACCTAAATTACAAGAAAATATGAAATAAAACTAGAAAAATAAAATTATGACTTGGAAAAATCTAAAATAACAAAAGAGAATTTTCAAAACTATTTTTATAATTTTCTGATTATTTTTCTATTTTTTTATGAATTTTAAACTATTAAAAACTAACTAAATTACTAAAAATTACAAAATAAACTATGAAAAATCTGGAAAATTACTTTTTTTACTTTTTATATTTATCTTAAACTAAGAAAAATGAAAAATTATTTTTTTGAACTTTTTCTGAATTAATTGCAATAAAAGCTAATTAAAAATGCTTAAAAATTAATTTAAATTAAGAAAAATAGCAAACTGACTTGGAAAAATCTGAAAATTTCAAGAAAACTCTAAAATAATATAAGGAATCTAAGAAAAATGGAAAAACATGAGCTTGTTTGGTGGAAATTGAAACTGCAACACAAGTGCTTATGAAATAAGCACTTGAATAAGCTAGAGGGTACTAAAAGGGCACCAAACCAACACAGAAGCTATATTATGTTAAAATGACCCAAATGCAACTTATTTCAACTATCCTTAACCTCTTTTAAGCTGATTACCAAGATTTGGTTGTTTTGATTACAAGTGTTAAAACAGTTTATGGGGTCTACTTTGTGGCTAATGCAGATGCTTATTAATAAGCCTTAACAGAAAACCAATGGTTGGAATCTCAAGTAGACCTGGCTAGCTACCTTCAAACCAAAAATGAGACCAAGGAAAGCTCTATTGAGCTCTGTGCAACCTATGCAAAAGCTTGGGAAAACTCAGTATTGACTGAGTTGTGTGAGCAGGGCAAATAAGCCCTGCTTGATGAGCTTTTTTGGAGCTTTAGAGAAATTACTAAAATTTAACAAAAATCATGATAAGTAACTTGACCAATTGAAGTTCTTAATTCCAGAGTTTCACTCAGTTTGAACCAAGAATGAGTGCAAGAAAAATCACCCCATTTGGGTGAAAAGTAGTACTTTCAACTTTTGACCTTTTTTAACAGTTTTGATGTTTGACTTTTGTGAACTTTAACCTTGAATTAATGACTGAATGTGATGTATTAAGTTATAATAAGACTATATTAAGCTATGTTAACAAGTTATCTAATCACTGTGATGACATTTGCATTCCTAAATCTCAACAGTGAACTACCAATTGAGATTAGAAGCTCTGTTGACTTTTTTATAAAACAAGGACTATATTTTATGGTCTAACTGAGCTATTATATCCTATTATGACTTATAACAACAACTTATAACCACACTACATGCCTTAATTATAGATAACTTAGCAAATCCAAACACTACTTTAACAAATTGATTTGAACTATAAATGAGCTAAACACTGATCAAACTTGAGCAGACAATAAAAATGAGTTTAAATGACTCAAACACAGCTAATTAAACATGTTTAAGCTATCTATGACTACAAATACAGGTACACACAAAACTTGCAAACAGATATTGGAATGAAAATGAGATTTCACTCACATGTATCCAGCTGATATGCAGGCTACAACCAAACCTAAAGACCACTACACTAAGCTATATCCAACCCAATACCAAGTCCTGTATCAACCCATTCCATTTCAATGCCTGTTTAACCCATATCTTCTTCTCAGTTGACTTTCATTGACCATCAACCAAAGTTGTTTAAAAATGAATTCCAAGCTTATCAAAAAGCTATAGTAGCTTAAGTAAACCTGTTTGACTATTAAATAAGCTTATTGAAGCTTGGTAACAAGAGTTTGATTTGGAAATTTGCAACAGTAAGCACAAAACATGAAATGTGAATAAAAACTTGAAATGATACTTGATGATAGTTTGGATACACTTAAAAAGCTTAATTTGATACAATGAAGCAAAACATTACAACTTAAAGCTTAATTTAAAACATGAAAATGAAATACGACATACAAAAATTTTAAAAACTAAAGACTATCTTCTTCTCTGCACTTCCTCTCTCTTTTATGCCCCAATAATGTTCCACGTGTCCTTCTGAGAGTATCCCACCACTTTTCTTGACCAATGGGAGAGTTTTGAGTGTTAGCACATTTTGGCGGGAAAGTCAGTTTGACTTGTAGCTCTGCATTTCATCAACTAGGGGGGGGTGGCATTTAATGTGGTGGTAAAAGTAGGTAGTGGTGATGATGAGGGGTGGAGGGAAAGGTTGAGGTGACTGGAGAAGAGCAGGCAAGTGGTTTGCAGGCAACACATGGGAAAGATAAACAGTGGGGCGGGTTTTTTGCTTGTTTGACTTGTTTGACCAGGGGTCCAAAATAGAGGGGTCAAAGGGTTAAGGCAGGGGTCACAATTAGCTTTGGTAGGGGACCAATTCACATTTTGACAAGGCTAGGTTAGGTTTAAATGACAAGGACTAAATTTGTAAATCTGATTTTTGAAGGACCAACCCTGCCAATTTCCCAAAGTTGTCACAAGGACTAAAACTGACAACCTTCAATAGTACAAGGACTAGATTTGACAATTTCAATTTTCCAGGGACCAAACTTGACATTTTTGAAAGTTGAGGGACCTTTTCTGCCATTTAACAAAAGATTTATTCAAGGACCATTTTTGACAATTTAGAATATTTCAGGGACCTTGAATAACATTTTTCTTTATTTAGATTTACCAGGGACTGTTTTTGACAACTTTTGAAACTTGGGGGACTAAAACTGCCAATTATGCAAACTTGATACGTTTTTCACCAGATTTTGATATTTTTGCATTTAAAACACATAAAACACTTATTTGTGATATTTTTATCATTTTGATGCATTTCTGAGTGTTTTCAGATGTTTTTGCAGTTTAAACAGTACAAAAATGATGAGTATTTAGACACTCATCAATCCCCCACACTAAGATATTGCTAGTCCCTAGCAATGTTTTGAGAAAAATTAATGGATTTCATCTCTTTACCAAAAGCCATTACTTCTGGAGTAGCCAAATGTTTCAGTTCAAGTAAGAACCTTGGTACACCGATAACCAAATGATTTTGAGCAAACCATCAGCTTTCAACGGATTTGATTTGTCTTTACCAGAAGCCGTTTGCTTCTGGACTAGCCAACTCTTAGATAAAATATCTTTGGTGAGCTGATTACCAATTATGGTTTTCCAACTGCCTTTACCATAAGCCATAAACTTGCGGGCTAGCCAACTCTTCACTTTTAAGGATATAGTGAGCTGAATACCATACAATTTTGGGCAAATTGCAAGCCGTAAACGGATTTGAGATATCTTTACCAAGAGCCGTTTGCTCCTGGATTAGCCAATCCTTATGTGGGTTAGACATGGCGGACTGATAACCATAATCTGAGTAAGTGAAAAACACTTACTCCAAAAAAAAATTTGGCCAAAAATGGGGGAATTAGGCGGTATAATTACATGATAAAATTCGTGAGAATTCCCCCCCACACTTAGAAATGAATATTGCCCTCAATATTCAAATTACCGGCGGTTATGCCGAAACATAAAACGTAAAAGGGAAATACTAAGGCCATTATTTAGCACGATTTTTTTTTTTTTTTTTTTTTTTTTTTTTTTTTAGAAACTCTTTATATATATACACAACATGTGGGGCAACTCCCCCACACTAGGGTGGTAGAAAGTAGAAAGAAGAAGCTAAACTGTCAAGTTTTGTCACACAAGCTAGCCACTTGTGAATGGCTAACCGTAACAAACTTCAGACAGCTCAGAAATATGGGTGAAAACCCATATGGCATGCTACTGTTTTTGATTCCCGAGTCGCTAGCTTGACTCGATCCCCGCATTCATTGGTTCATGGGGAAAGTTTGTAGATCTGGGACAACCACAGGGGGAATGTCCTCTCCAAAGTAATGCTTCAATCGATGACCATTCACTTTAAAGTTTGGACCATCGGGTTGATATAACTCAATGGTGCCATAAGGATAAACCTTAGTGATAGTAAATGGACCAGACCAACGGGACTTAAGCTTTCCCGAAAAAATCTTCAATCTTGAATTGAAAAGAAGGACTCGATCACCAACGTTGAAGACGCGGTTTTTGATTTTTGATTCATGAATCTTCTTTGTCTTTTCTTTGTAGATCAAAGAGTTCTCGTATGCTTGATCACGGAGTTCATTTAATTCATTCATTTGAACTTTCCGGTGATCACCAGCTGTCTGAATATCGAAGTTTGCATGTTTCAAGGCCCAGTATGCCTTGTGCTCTAGCTCAACCGGCAGATGACATGCTTTCCCGTATACAAGCTTGTATGGAGTACACCCGATGGGTGTTTTATAAGCTGTACGGAAGGCCCAGAGTGCGTCATCAAGCTTATCCGACCAAGAGGCACGGTTTTTGCCAACCGTCCTCTCTAGAATTCTTTTAATCCCCCGGTTGGAAACTTCCACTTGCCCACTTGTTTGGGGGTGGTACGCAGTAGAGAGACGGTGAGTTACACCATACTTCTGCATGACTCTTTCAAACTGGTCATTGCAGAAATGCGTACCACGATCACTGATTATGGCTCGTGGAGTTCCAAACCTAGCAAAAAGAGATTTCAAGAATTTCACAACAACTCGGGCATCGTTGGTATGCAAAGCCTTAGCTTCAACCCATTTTGACAAGTAGTCAACGGCCACGAGTATGTACTTATTACCGCGAGAAGAAGGAAATGGCCCCATAAAGTCAATGCCCCAGATGTCAAAAATCTCACACACTTGAATGGCGTTTTGCAGCATTTCATTTCTTTGTGAGATATTCCCGTGACGTTGACAAGCGTCACAGGCTTTGCAAATTCATGGGCATCCTTGTAAATCGTGGGCCAATAAAACCCGGAATCAAACACCTTCTTGGCGGTGTAGTTTGGACTATGATGGCCCCCAGTGGGTCCAGCATGGCAAGCTTTGAGAATGTCAAGAGCTTCTTGTCCATACACACATCGCCTGATGACTTGATCCGCGCAGATTTTGAACAGGTAGGGATCGTCCCAGAAGTAATGTTTAACATCTTTAAAGAATTTGTTTTTCTGTTGGGACGACATCCCTTTCACTATGAAGTTACCCGCATGGTAATTTGCGAAGTCAGTAAACCATGGGGTAGAAGAGTCTCCACGAAAAGAAACCGCATTGAGTGTTTCGAGAGGAAATGTTTCATTTATTTCCTTTTTCTCGAAAACATCTTGGTGAGGGTTCTCAAATCGGGACAGATGATCAGCAGCCAGGTTCTCAGCTCCTTTTTTATCACGTATAATGATATCAAATTCTTGCAGGAGGAGAACCCAACGGAGCAATCTCAGCTTTGCATCTTGTTTTGCAAAGAGATATTTGAGAGCCGAGTGATCCGTATACACCACGCATTTGGTCAATATAAGGTATGGCCGAAATTTCTCAAACGCATACACCACAGCTAATAGTTCTTTTTCTGTAGTGGTGTAATGGGTTTGAGCTTCAGTCATAGTTTTGCTTGCGTAGTGGATAGGCTGAAAATGCTTGGTTTTGCGTTGCCCCAAGACTGCACCGATAGCAAAATCACTTGCATCGCACATGAGCTCAAAGGGTAAATCCAAGTCGGGGGCAACTAAAATGGGTGCTTCCGTAAGCTTTTTCTTCAATGTTTCAAAAGCTTCGACGCACTCAGGAGAGAAGATAAAAGGAGCTTCTTTTTCAAGAAGATGGGTCATAGGCCGAGCGATTTTAGAAAAATCCTGTATGAATCTACGATAAAACCCGGCATGACCAAGGAAACTCCTAATACCTTTGACGGTAGTAGGATGAGGCAGTTTAGCAATAACATCAACTTTTGCTCTATCTACCTCAATCCCGTTTTTTGAAATCTTATGGCCAAGGACTATGCCTTCTTTGACCATAAAGTGGCTCTTCTCCCAATTTAGACAGAGATTGGTGTCTTCACACCTTTTAAGCATTTTGTCTAAATGGGAGAGACATGTCTGAAATGAGTCCCCAATGACTGAGAAGTCATCCATAAACACCTCCATTGTTTCCCCAATCATGTCGTGGAATATGGCCATCATACATCGTTGGAACGTGCCAGGAGCATTACATAAGCCAAAAGGCATACGTTTGTAGGCAAAAGTTCCGTATGGGCAGGTGAATGTGGTATTCTCTTGATCCTGTGGATCAATGGGGATCTGAAAGTAAACCGAGAAACCATCAAGGAAACAATAGTACTCATTCCCTGCTAATCTCTCAAGCATCTGATCCATGAAGGGTAGAGGAAAATGGTCTTTACGGGTGGCGTCATTCAACTTACGATAGTCAATACACACACGCCATCCCGTAACCAATCGAGTTCGAATTAACTCGTTTTCTTCATTTGTGACAACAGTTATGCCACCTTTTTTTGGAACACAGTGAATTGGGCTAACCCAAGGACTATCTGAGATTGGGTAAATCAATCATGCGTCAAGAAGTTTGATAACATCATGGATTTTTGGATTTACTCTTCTCTGATGTTGAACTGCTGGTTTGAAGTCATCCTCCATCAAGATTTTGTGAGTACAAAACTCAGGGTTGATACCCTTAATGTCGGAGAGTTTCCAAGCAATTGCTTGTTTGTGTGACTTCAAGACCTTTATGAGAGCAGTTTTTCATCTTTACTCAAATCTCGAGCAATAATGATAGGCAATTTATCATCACCTTCAAGAAATGCATACTCAAGATGAGGTGGTAACTCCTTAAGTTCGACTTCATGAAATTCTTCAGTTTTCTCAACTGACTTGACTTCCTTGTTATGAAGTTTGACGGGAGGGAGTGGAGGAGAAGTGTCCTGATTTAACAACTTCTCAAGAATAAGAATATCTCCCTCCGAATTAATCTCATGGTGATTAATCTCTTCTGGAATTGCATCACTAGTATGAGGGGTTGATGAGTGATCATCTTTAAGCAATTTCTCAATGAGAAGTATGTCCCCCTCGATGTCAATTGGAGCGTGATCAATTTCCCATGGAACAGAATCACTAGCCAAGTATGCTTCAATCTCTTCCAAGATGAAGTCGCTTCCCTCAAACGGAGTGAGAGAATGAGTAGAATTGGCTATGATAGGTTGAGAAGATGTGGTGGGATTCCCACTTACAGAATTATGAGAATAACCAAGAACTTCTTGAGAGTACTCTTCAGAAGCAACATCAATGATATCTATTCGGTTAACCGACTCAGAATCATAATTTGCGGAGTACCTCGAAGTTTGATCAAGGTTAAAGGTGACAGCTTCATTACCAACACGTAATGTGATTTCTTGCTCAAATACATCAATGAGAGCACGGCCCGTTCTCAGGAATCCTCTTCCAACAATGAGAGGAACCCGTGGATCAGCATCGAAATCAACAACTACAAAGTCAGCTGGAAAAAGGAACTTTCCTACTTTCACAAATACGTCCTCGGCAATTCCAAGAGGACGGGATATTGTATGATCTGCAAGCTCGAGAGTCATGCATGTAGGAGTAAGGTCCGGAAGAGAAAGTTTCTTCCATACTGAATGAGGCTTCAGGTTTATGCTTGCACCAAGATCGGCTAAGGCAAAGCATTCAACCATTCCTGGAAATACACAAGGTAAGAGGAACTTTCTAGGATCTCCAAGCTTCTCGGGAAGCTTCTTCAAGATAACTGCAGAACAGTTCTCGTTCAGAGGAGTTTTAGCCATTTCAAACAGTTTTTCCTTGTTCCTTAACATGTGTTTGAGAGTTGATGCAAACTTGGGCATCAACATGATAGCATCCGCGAAGCTTATGTCAAAATGAAGTTCTTGGAAAATTTGAAAGAATTTTTCCATTTGTTGACTGGCTTTCTCGCGGAGCTTTTGTTCATGGATGGGTAAGGAATAGAAGATTTGGATTTGGTATTTTCAATGGGAGCTACAGGAGGTTCAAAAACAACTCCTGGATTGGATTTTGGTTTCTGGACAACCTGAGGATGGACATTGTTGGCACTTCCGTTATTAGTAGGAAGTTCCTTGTCCTTTGTCGCCTCAGGTTCACTTTCCACTACCTTCGGGAGAGAAGAAGAAGAGGTAGTAGGAATAGTGGGTCCATCATATGAAGTACCACTTCTGGTTGTGATCGCCTTTGCATCGCCCCTCGGATTAGCGATCGTGTTGCTAGGTAAAGTACCTGAGCCCGAGGGTCGATCATTTAAAGACTTCTTTAATTCAACGATCTGACTGACCAACACCCTGTTTGTCTCCTCTTGAGTCTTTATGAATTGCTTTAAAAGCTCATCAGATGTTGATACAGGAGGAGGTGGAGGAGGGATAATTTGAGGCTGTATGTTCTGATTATAGCCAGAATTCCCTTGATTAGGATTCATATTCCCCTGAAATTGATTCCCTCGATTGAAAGTGTTTTGATTAAGATTTCCTTGATGTTGGAAACCTTGATTAGGTCCGGAATAGAAATTACCTTGGTTTTGATAACCTTGGTTCATTCTTGGTTGGTTCTGATTCCGGTTAGGATTCTGGTTGAAACCGGGTGGTGCCTGATAAGTGTTAGCTCGGTAGTTTGGTTCATTTTGAGGACGGTATTGATTACCTCCTTGATTTGAAGTATCGGCTATAGCATTGGCTTCAAACGGACTACCATCGGTGGCAGTACAGTTGTAGTATGCATGAGGACCACCACAAGTAACACAAACTTCAACTTTGTTCACTTCACCATATGATGGTGCTTGTGTGAAAGTGACTTTCTTTTGGTTAGCAAGAACCAAAGCCTGAACAATATCCGTGAGTTTGTCAATCTTAGCATCGGTGCTAGATGTACTCACGGGAGATGAAGTAGAAGGTCCAGCATTAGACTCAGTATGATATGTCTTTGTGCGGAAAGGACGGACCTGGGACTTGTTTTCAATGATTTGCAAGGCTTCTTTTGTGGTCTTGCTCAAGAAATTACCTCCCGCGGAGGCATTTAGAGAGTCTTGATTAGTCTGGTTCAGACCATTGTAGAAAGTATCCATTTGCATTAACTCGGTAAAACCATGATGCGGACACTTGCGGAGCAAGTCTTTGTAACGATCCCATGCCTCCCCGAATGATTCATCAAATCTTTGAGAGAATTTCATTATCTCATTCTTAAGACTTGTAGTTCGGGATGGATGATAGAATTCGTTAACAAACTTTGTGACAAGATCTTCCCATGTCTCAATGGAACGAGGGGGTTGTTTCTCAAGCCAATTCCGGGCTTGTCCCTCTAGAGAAAATGGGAACAGAAGAAGCTTGATAGCTTCATGTGGGACATTCTTGTATTTGATGGTAGATGCAATCTTGTTAAACCATCGAATGTGTGCATGAGGATCATCCCGCTCAAAACCATAGAATTGGCTTTGGGTTACCAGATTAAGTAACCCGGTTTTGAGCTCAAAAGTATCAGCCACGATGGCTGGGACAACAATAGCATCTCCGTAACCCTCGATGGGTGCTTGGAGAAGCTCATTCATCGGCTTGTCTTCTGCCATTACGGCAGGTGGTGGTGGTGGTAGACGTTCCTCAGTCACAGCTGAAGGAGCAGAACGTCCTCTACGTCTACGAGGAATCTTTCCAAGTTCTGAAAGTGGGCTTGTAGAACTGGAAGAACGAGTGCGCATGCACTAAGTATAAAAATCAGTTTTCAAAACAAATGCGAGGCAAAACGACAAGTGAACTTAACCAATAATCACAAATGAAATGGCTTCTTTGAAAAAGGTACACCAAATCACACGGACACAAAGGCAAGTTTTAAATCTGATGTTCGGGAACTTATTATGGTCACACCCCCAGTTAGTAGGTGTACTGCCTTGATTTGCGGTGGTTGATTTTTATGTATATATTAAGTACCACTGAAAAGACGTAGGTATAGATTTGTGCTGATGGGTTTAAAAACTTTTGGACACTATTTTTGGTATCGTCTCGTTTAACCAAATCGTATTTCTTTAAGAATCACCTTAAAAGAAACACAAGCTAGAAAACGTTACGATTGTTTTGTTGTTTTGTATTTTGTTTGCTGTTTTTAACACTTTAGGAAAAGTGTTAATGAACTTTTTGATTTTTGTTATAACTTTACAAAAAAACTTTTTACAAACTGTGGTATATGTGCAAGTACGGGTCTGAAAAATGCTTAGAACACGCTTACAGCCTCCCCGGCAGCGGCGCCAAAATTTGATTGGTGCAAAACCGTCAAGTTTTCTCACGCAAGCTAGTCACTTGTGAATGACCAACCGTAAGGAACTTAAAACAGTTCAAACACCAAATGCAATTTAGATCAGGAGAATACAGTGGATTCCTGGGTCGTTAAGTCCCACGGAGGATGACTGGTGTTTAACACAATCAGATGTCGAATAACCACTAAGGATAGTGATCAGTAAAGATTTTGAGTTATTTAATAACTTACAGGGGCTTAAATGCAAATTAAAGGAAATTAAAAAGATTAACTATATTAAATAAACGCTATTACTAATTTTAAACTGATGTTTTTGATTTTATGTTTTTATAAACTTAATTTAAAAACTACGTGACGTACAAATAAAAATGTGAAACTTACACAATATTAATCCTAAAAATATGAAAATGATATTTTTACAAACCTAATGATATAAGAAAATTTTAAGAAAAAGAAAATTATTTTTATAACTATTTAACTAATTATTATTAATTAAAAACTATTTTTAACTATTTAATAATAACCTAAATTACAAGAAAATATGAAATAAAGCTAGAAAAATAAAATTATGACTTGGAAAAATCTAAAATAACAAAAGAGAATTTTCAAAACTATTTTTATAATTTTCTGATTATTTTTCTATTTTTTTATGAATTTTAAACTATTAAAAACTAACTAAATTACTAAAAATTACAAAATAAACTATGAAAAATCTGGAAAATTACTTTTTTTACTTTTTATATTTATCTTAAACTAAGAAAAATGAAAAATTATTTTTTTGAACTTTTTCTGAATTAATTGCAATAAAAGCTAATTAAAAATGCTTAAAAACTAATTTAAATTAAGAAAAATAGCAAACTGACTTGGAAAAATCTGAAAATTTCAAGAAAACTCTAAAATAATATAAGGAATCTAAGAAAAATGGAAAAACATGAGCTTGTTTGGTGGAAATTGAAACTGCAACACAAGTGCTTATGAAATAAGCACTTGAATAAGCTAAAGGGTACTAAAAGGGCACCAAACCAACACAGAAGCTATATTATGTTAAAATGACCCAAATGCAACTTATTTCAACTATCCTTAACCTCTTTTAAGCTGATTACCAAGATTTGGTTGTTTTGATTACAAGTGTTAAAACAGTTTATGGGGTCTACTTTGTGGCTAATGCAGATGCTTATTAATAAGCCTTAACAGAAAACCAATGGTTGGAATCTCAAGTAGACCTGGCTAGCTACCTTCAAACCAAAAATGAGACCAAGGAAAGCTCTATTGAGCTCTGTGCAACCTGTGCAAAAGCTTGGGAAAACTCAGTATTGACTGAGTTGTGTGAGCAGGGCACATAAGCCCTGCTTGATGAGCTTTTTTGGAGCTTTAGAGAAATTACTAAAATTTAACAAAAATCATGATAAGTAACTTGACCAGTTGAAGTTCTTAATTCCAGAGTTTCACTTAGTTTGAACCAAGAATGAGTGCAAGAAAAATCACCCCATTTGGGTGAAAACTAGTACTTTCAACTTTTGACCTTTTTTTAACAGTTTTGATGTTTGACTTTTGTGAACTTTAACCTTGAATTAATGACTGAATGTGATGTATTAAGTTATAATAAGACTATATTAAGCTATGTTAACAAGTTATCTAATCACTGTGATGACATTTGCATTCCTAAATCTCAACAGTGAACAACCAATTGAGATTAGAAGCTCTGTTGACTTTTTTATAAAACAAGGACTATATTTTATGGTCTAACTGAGCTATTATATCCTATTATGACTTATAACAACAACTTATAACAACACTACAGGCCTTAATTATAGATAACTTAGCAAATCCAAACACTACTTTAACAAATTGATTTGAACTATAAATGAGCTAAACACTGATCAACCTTGAGCAGACAATCAAAATGAGTTTAAATGACTCAAACACAGCTAATTAAACATGTTTAAGCTATCTATGACTACAAATACAGGTACACACAAAACTTGCAAACAGATATTGGAATGAAAATGAGATTTCACTCACATGTATCCAGCTGATATGCAGGCTACAACCAAACCCAAAGACCACTACACTAAGCTATATCCAACCCAATACCAAGTCCTGTATCAACCCATTCCATTTCAATGCCTGTTTAACCCATATCTTCTTCTCAGTTGACTTTCATTGACCATCAACCAAAGTTGTTTAAAAATGAATTCTAAGCTTATCAAAAAGCTATAGTAGCTTAAGTAAACCTGTTTGACTATTAAATAAGCTTATTGAAGCTTGGTAACAAGAGTTTGATTTGGAAATTTGCAACGGTAAGCACAAAACATGAAATGTGAATAAAAACTTGAAATGATACTTGATGATAGTTTGGATACACTTAAAAAGCTTAATTTGATACAATGAAGCAAAACATTACAACTTAAAGCTTAATTTAAAACATGAAAATGAAATACGACATACAAAAATTTTAAAAACTAAAGACTATCTTCTTCTCTGCACTTCCTCTCTCTTTTATGCCCCAATAATGTTCCATGTGTCCTTCTGAGAGTATCCCACCACTTTTCTTGACCAATGGGAGAGTTTTGAGTGTTAGCACATTTTGGCGGGAAAGTCAGTTTGACTTGTAGCTCTGCATTTCATCAACTAGGGGGGTGGCATTTAATGTGGTGGTAAAAGTAGGTAGTGGTGATGATGAGGGGTGGAGGGAAAGGTTGAGGTGACTGGAGAAGAGCAGGCAAGTGGTTTGCAGGCAACACATGGGAAAGATAAACAGTGGGGCGGGTTTTTTGCTTGTTTGACCAGGGGTCCAAAATAGAGGGGTCAAAGGGTTAAGGCAGGGGTCACAATTAGCTTTGGTAGGGGACCAATTCACATTTTGACAAGGCTAGGTTAGGTTTAAATTACAAGGACTAAATTTGTAAATCTGATTTTTGAAGGACCAACCCTGCTAATTTCCCAAAGTTGTCACAAGGACTAAAACTGACAACCTTCAATAGTACAAGGACTAGATTTGACAATTTCAATTTTCCAGGGACCAAACTTGACATTTTTGAAAGTTGAGGGACCTTTTCTGCCATTTAACAAAAGATTTATTCAAGGACCATTTTTGACAATTTAGAATATTTCAGGGACCTTGAATAACATTTTTCTTTATTTAGATTTACCAGGGACTGTTTTTGACAACTTTTGAAACTTGGGGGACTAAAACTGCCAATTATGCAAACTTGATACGTTTTTCATCAGATTTTGATATTTTTGCATTTAAAACACATAAAAAACTTATTTGTGATATTTTTATCATTTTGATGCATTTCTGAGTGTTTTCAGATGTTTTTGCAGTTTAAACAGTACAAAAATGATGAGTATTTAGACACTCATCAGTGAGCATAGTGTATAATCATGCTAAGTAGGGTAGTGAGCAAGGCAGGCTGGCATGTGTTTGGTTATAGGTAAAGTTTTTCGTAAAAGCGGTTATAGTTTAGGACTTATTTGCGCCTAGTTCTCTATAACCAAAGCTCTGATACCAATCTGTAACACCCCCAAAAACCGAGGGCGCCACTCAATTGGCATCATAACACAGGTAATAAAGAACGGATAAGAAAACCCGTTTAAGAACTTTTATTAATAATATAATAAAGTTTACAAAAGTTTAATTGTTGCGGAAATATGGCCCATTAATAAAAAGTGGTCCCAAATACATCAGAGTAGTCTATGACCATGCCATGCCAAGCCCTGCCTTGATATCGCCATACTTCAAAATTAAATACCTGAGAAAACATGCTAAAAAGGTCAGCTATAAAGCTGGTGAGTTCATAAGTTTATAGCAAAACATTTAAGTAAACAAGTTTGTTTTATGGACAAAAGTGTGCTCGATACACCACGTGTAAGGAGTCTTCCAAATAAAAATGGTTGTGTCTATTACTCACGCTCTAAGCTCATGTACCAAACTACAACAGTTCCGTATGCGTGTCAGTAGCATGTCAATATGGTTTATGTGCCCTTAGCAAGTGTGTGTTTCCGTCACACTCGTGTTCCGACATGGTATACGTCCGGAGACAAGTTGGCGCGACCAACCCGGACGGAGGCGTTACCCTCAATAGATCTATTTATAACACTCGCGCTCCCCGCAGGGATTAATGGTACATGAAAGGTGGGCAAGTTGTGGAAACAATTCTCTTAGGATATCTCGTAATAGTGGTTTACACAAGAGTTTTAGTACATAAAGTAGTTGTTGTCCATAGAGTATTTGCGTAAAAGCAATCAGTCATCAAGTGTTTGCATAACAGCAATAGTTCATAAAACGGTTTGCACGAAAGCAACAGTTCATAAGGCATTTGCATACAGCAATATCATTCATAAAGAGTTTGCATAAAAGCAATATTTCATAAACAGTTTGCATCAAAGCAATATTTCATAAAGAGTTTGCATGTTTCTCACCCCAAAACAGTTATAAAACAGGTAAAGTAGGGGTTATGAACTCACCTTGGTATGCAGAAATGTAAGACATCACAACTAATATCAAGTAATAAATGTGCACGGCTCCGACACGCAACCTAGATAAGTATGGTATGGGTTTAGTCTAATTCTCGCATTCAAATACACTATTTGAAAGTTACAAGTATTTATGTTTTTGAAATGCTTGAAGTTCAAAAGTAAAAGTTTCTCAAATATTTGAGTTATTGCAGCTTATGTGGAGTTTCATAAATTAATTTGATTCTCGATAAAGTTCATTCATTATTGTTGTTAAAATATTTATAAGTATTGGCTCTTGGATTACGTATGGGAATGTATAATATATTCATATAAGAGTTTGCTCGAATATTAGATTAAGTATAATATTTATAGTTTACGCGGATGTGGTCGCCAAATAGAAATATGTGCTAAACATGTTTATTTAGACGAAAAAGCGGTAGAAATATATAAAAGTTTTTAAACTTTATAAAAGTTTCAAGGTGTAACGTGTCAAAGTGTCAAACTTAGAAGGGTTGATGCTGTAAAGATTTTTATATTTTTCAAGACTTATAAAAGCTTTTAAGAAAAACGTTAGGTTGGTTAAAGTTGAGGGGTTTAACTTGTAAAACTTAATATAAGTTATCAACTTATATAGATTTTAAGAAAGTTGATAAGTGTTTCATAATAGAGGGGCTGAAATTGTCAGAATGTGGAAGATTGCAAAAATAACAAAAATGAGTGAAAAGGGAAGCGCCCAGATTCGAACCCTGGTCTCGTGTGTAGGGGCTAAGCACTGCTACCAAGTGAGCTAAGGTTGTTACTTGTTTGAAGTATGCGTTTTACTCTACTTAAGGTAATGTTGCAGTGCTTGAGTTTATGTAGTAAATTGCAAAACATATATAAACTGTGTCGTGGATGTATATATATATATAAAATGTTTTGTCTTCATCTTCTTCAACCAAAACTGATTTTTCCATGTTCCATTTCTAAAACTTGAATAAGCACAAGTGCTTATTGGCTTATTTCACGTTAAAAGCTTCCACATAAGCGTAATAACTCAAGGTTTAGGACTCTAGTTCATGGTAGTGGGGTAAAAGTTAAAGTTTCGATAGTGTTATATTTGTTTGTTTCACGTTTGTCCAACCATGTTATACGTTCGAAACACCCCACTGCACATAAGCTTACTAATACTTTAAAATAGTGGCTAATTCATAATAGTCGAGAAAAATATAGGCCTCGATATGATTTTAGTTTTAACGAAACATATATGTGTCGAGTGAAACATGATTTCAATATGTTTTTCATTTTAACGAGGCAAGTAAATGATTTTTAGTAACACCTTATGCGTATACTTACATAGTATATGTATGAAAAGAGGTTAGTTCATGAATGCTTACAATGGTGGAAGTGTTCGAGTGATGAACAAGGAAACAAGAACCAAATGTCGAATAACTTTACAAACCAAAAACCGATAGCTTCCTCAATGCTAACCCCGATTTCCTTGAGCTTTCAAATCTTTGAGCTTGTTTTTGAGCGAGTGTATAAGTGTGAAATGTGAGGTTTTGAAACTTATCTAAGTTCGGTATATGTAGTAGACTCAAGAGAAAGTTGGTTTTAAATATTGATAAAAGATGTACTTCAAAGACTTGAGTGTTTGTTTGGTTTATTACTACACGCAAAAAGGAGTAGAAAAAGGAGTGTGTGTGTGTGCTTGCGTATGACAGTAGGCAAGAAGAAGAAACATGTGACTTGTACTTTGTTTACTTGGCATAGCAAAGTAAATAATATACTAAGTGTGTGTGGTGTTTGTATACGCTAAGAAAAAAAAATGAAAGCATGTGCATGTTGTTTGTAGTTTACTGCCATGTTGCCAAAAGAAAGAAAGAAAGATATATGTTTGTGTTGTATAAAGCTAGTAGAAGAGGAAAAGAAGCATTGAAAGTACATGCATCTACTATACGTGTATATGAGTAGATTAGGTGAGGTTTTATTTGGATACTAAACTCATGTAAGCATTTGTGTTGGGTTTGTGTCGAGGGTAGTATGTTTTCACATGTACTCGACCGTATATGTGCCGGGAGATGAGTTTATCGATCGTCCAAAGTAAACTTGACTTCATGTGGGTACGAGGGAGTGTTAAAAAAACATTTACCAATCCCAAAAATGTTTTAGCTTATATTGTGTTCATGTGTTTTAATCAAAAGATACATATGACATGCATACGTGTGAGTTGAGGTCGATTTTATGTGTTAGCCAAAAATTAAATGCGACATCGTACGGCTATGAGAGGTAAACAATGTTTTCTAATTCGTATAGTACTAGTTTGAGTCAAGTTCGACTATGTTTGATTTAAATAAAAAAAATGAAAACCTGGTATATATATATATATATATATATATATATATATATATATATATATAAACTTGTACACGTTTGAGTTTGTTGTTGAGCTTGTCGTGTTTGGTTGCATAAGTCGCGACACAATAAGGTTCAAAAATAGTGGGAAGTTAAAACGTGATTCCCATAATATTTTACATATCTCACTTTAAGTTTAAAACGTGATTCGAGATGTTTTGGCTATACATTAAAATATTTAACACGTAATAATATGTTTTCAAGTGTGTTTTTATAAAATGAATATAAAAACAGTAATATTGTTTCAAAAATGTGTTTGTTAGACTAAACCATACTATCTATGGGTTGGTTTGTGCGCGAGCTCGTGTTTCTAATAAAATGAGATAACTATTCGTGTGAGTTAGAAAACTCATAAATGGCCAAAAATATAAAATATTCATTTCCTGCTATTCAAAACTAGTTTAAATTGTTCCAGTGTGCGGGATAACTTCCCTAATTTATCTCAAGTGAGCTAATGCTTGCTCAAAAACGTTCAGGTAATAATAAATAACAATTTCTTATTAAATTTAAAATATGAAAATTTACCGATTGTCACATCATATGATTTCCGGGGCTTGTTACCGTTGTGGGTCGACATACCAGAGGGTGAAGGATTGTACCAAGAGGACGTCGACTACTCCATCAAACTACATCAAACCACCACCCACTACTGGACGAGTGTACTCAGTCACTCGAGATCAGGCAGACAAAGCGTCAGGTACTATTACTGGCATTATTTACTTTGGTGATCATACAGCTTTTGTTTTGATTGATACTGGCGCAACACATTCTATCGTATCGGTAAATTTTGCTAAGAAGCTCAAATTATCTCCAACACCACTAATGAATCACTTATCTATATCAACCCCTATGAAAAATCATGTACTTATTGACTGTGAATATGTGAATTGTCCCCTACGTTTCGATGATGGTATTCATTCGGCTAATCTACTTCCTCTGGATATGTTTGATTTTGATATTATATTGGGTATGGATTGGTTGGCCTTTCATAGGGTTACCATTGATTGTCATGCTCGTAATGTTATCTTCAGTAATGTTCATCATCCCGATTTTGTATACCATGGTGCTCAACCACTCAAGTCGGCTAAGATCATCTCGGCTATGAAAGCCCGCACTCTCATTTCTCATGGTTGCCAAGGCTTTCTGGCATCCATCAAAGATACTGCTTTGGAAATCCCAACTATTTAAAGTCTATCTGTTGTGCGCGAATTCTATGATGTTTTTCCTGACGAACTTCCCGGCATTCCTCCGGCTAGGGAAGTTGAATTTGGCATTGATTTGATTCCTGGTACCGAACCTATATCTAAAGCTCCTTACCGTATGGCACCGATTGAATTGAAAGAGTTGAAAGAACAGTTGCAAGAACTTCTGGAGAACGGCTTTATTAGACCCAGTGTTTCACCTTGGGGCGCACTTGTGTTATTTGTTAAGAAGAAAGATGGGAGTATGAGATTGTGTATTGACTACCGCGAGCTGAATCGTATCACTATTCGTAACCGTTATCCCCTTCCGCGCATCGATGACTTGTTTGACCAATTGCAAGGTGCCAAATTCTTCTCTAAGATTGATCTGAGGTCCGGTTATCATCAATTACGTGTGAAGGAGCAAGATGTTCCTAAAACCGCTTTTCGTACTCGATATGGCCATTATGAGTTTCTGGTTATGCCGTTTGGTTTGACTAATGCACCTGTAGTTTTCATGGATCTTATGAATCGGATTTTCCATGAGTACCTCGATAAATTTGTAATCGTCTTCATTGATGACATTCTTGTGTATTCTAAGAGTAAGGCTGAGCACGAGCAGCACCTTCGCATTGTATTGGAGACTCTTCGACAACAGAAGTTGTAGGCGAAATTTACTAAGTGTGAATTCTGGTTGAACCAAGTTGCTTTCCTTGGTCGCGTGGTGTCGGCCGATGGTATTAAGATGGACACATCTAAGGTTGAGGCTATCACCAAATGGCCGAGACCTACTACCGTGACGGAGGTTAGAAGTTTTCTGGGGCTTGCTGGTTTTTACCATCGATTTGTTGAGGGTTTCTCTCGATTGGCGTTACCTTTGACGCAATTGATGAGGAAAGGAGAAAAGTTTGAATGGACGGAGGAACGTGAACAGAGTTTCAAGGAGTTGAAACGGAGATTGGTTACTGCGCCTATTTTGACACTTCCATCGGGTTCTGGAGGTTTCCAGATTTATAGCGACGCGTCGAAGAAAGGTTTAGGTTGTGTGTTGATGCATCATGGTAAGGTGATCGCCTATGCTTCAAGGCAATTGAAATCGTATGAGGAGAATTATCCTACGCATGATTCAGAGTTGGCTGCGGTGGTTTTTGCCCTAAAGATTTGTAGGCATTACTTGTACGATGAGTCGTGTGATATCTTTACTGACCACAAAAGTTTAAAGTATATATTCACACATAAGGAGCTCAATATGAGACAACGAAGGTGGTTAGAACTTCTTAAAGATTACGACACCAACATCCAGTATCATCCGGGTAAGGCTAATGTGGTTGCTGATGCATCGAGTCAAAAGTCGAGTATGATTGCTAGTTTGGAGATTAAACCTAGGGTTCTTCTTGATCTTGAGCTTATGGATGTGGAATTTTGTGTTCGGGGTTATGACGGGTATTGGGCAAGCATGATGGTAGAGTCCAACCTTATGCTACAGATTAAGGAAGCTCAGAAGGACGATGGTGAGCTTTGGGCTGTGGTCCAGAATATCAAGGCGGGTAAGGAGACGGAGTTCAGTATTGATGGTTTTGGCGTCGTTCGGTATGAGGGTCGGCTTTGTGTTCCAAATGATCTTGCTTTGCGAGAAGTTGTGTTATCTGAGGCTCATAGTTCTCCTTTCACTATCCATCCTGGTTCTACCAAGATATACCGAGATCTTAAGCAACACTTCTGGTGGAATGGTATGAAGCAAGATGTGGCTACGTTTGTGGCCAAGTGTATGACCTGTCAACAGGTTAAGATTGAGCACCAGAGGGCAAGTGGTTTGTTACAGCCGTTGGATATTCCTACATGGAAGTGGGAAGAGATTTCCATGGATTTTGTCACGGGTTTACCTCCTACTCGAAAACGACATGACGCGATTTGGGTGGTTGTTGATCGACTAACCAAGTCCGCGCATTTCTTACCTATTCGGAAGGATTATCGTGTTAGATTACATGGTACTCCTACTGCTATTATTTCTGATAGAGATCCGCGTTTCACGTCTCATTTTTGGAAGAGCCTGCATAAAGTATGGGGTACGCATCTTAAGTTCAGTACCGCTTTTCATCCTCAGACTGATGGTCAGACGGAGAGGACCATCCAGACTCTTAAGGACATGTTGAGGGCTTGCATGTTGGAATAGAGTGGGAATTGGGATGAGTATTTATGCTTGGTGGAATTTGCCTACAACAATAGTTGGCACGCTAGCATCAAGGAAGAACCGTATGAACTATTGTATGGGAGGAAATGCAGAGCACCGATTTGTTGGGATGAGGTAGGTGAGCTGTAAAACCCTAAACTCTCAAATAGCGTGAAATGACAATTTTGCCCTCCAACTTAAAATTTTACCAACTCGGGAAACATGTCAACATTGTTTAACAAGTTATATCATCAATAATATTCACCCATTATGAAAGTAATTAACTTATGATATAAATTAAAAGAATATGAATGATTAAACTCTAAGTAACATATAAACATGTCAATGTGTACATAATTAACCTAGACTACAAACAAGACTATATACATGATTGAGAGATAAACTTGGAAAGTATATGAATTGGTCTTTTTATTCCCTTGATGGCCGGCCCCTATTCCCTCCCCCATGATTATCCATATCAATTTTATTAACTCTCATTTACACATTACCATTTCATTTCAAAAACACACATTGAAAACCCTAAGTCTCCTTCTCTAATCCTAAGTGGCGGCACCCTAAGATTTTCATCATTATCATCCAAAAATCATACAAACAAAGGTTCCTAGGAGGCTCGTGATCGTGTGTAATCGATTGGTGGACGTGGTGATCATGTTTGGTTCGAAAATAAGCTTGGTCGTGGGTTATATATTGTGGCCGTGGGTTTTGCTATAGCCAAAGGAGGTTTGGTTTGATCGTGTTGGTTTGATTCTTGTTTCTTTGTCACGTACACGCTACTAGGGTAACGTATCATCATCTCAAATCTTTTCCTCCTTGTTTCCTTGTTCAATTCGTGGCACATAATAATTTCTAGGGCTTGTAATATGTAAATGGAACACATAAAATCATGAATACATTGTCACATGAAATGATAAAACAAGAATACATAAAACCTTGATTCTTGACAAATGTAATTTGAATGACTTATGATATGTAATACGAATACAAAACTGATTTTGGGTTCTCTATATGTCGACATATATACATTGAAATAAAGGATTAAATGAGCTTATGAATTATGTGATTACGTATGTGATAATGGAATCGATAACGAATGATTTACGAGTGTGTTTTGATTTCAATATGGGGCGTATAATATGTTTTTGATGAAGGGTGTCATGACCTAACAAGGGTATCATCTAGGAGTTGTGAAATCATATGATAATCAAGTCTAAATGTGTTAAAACCTATAAGTTAATCATAATCTAAAACTAGGGTTTGTAATTACATGATTTAATAAAGTTAAGGGGTTATTTTGTAAATTATGAAACTTGATGGATTAACTTGTTAATATACTAACTAAATGGATTAAATGAGTAAAATGAGTAAACTTACTATATTTACACTTTTAACCCTATACTTTGTATTATTGACATTTTAAACCCTAAACTTTTGTAACTTGTCATAAATGATCCTTAAATCATAATAACACTCATTTTCATTATTTAACTTTAGATAAGTAACTAAACCTGCTAATTATGGAAAGTTACTAATTATGGAAAGTTACTAAATATGGAAACCTGCTATTTTTAGAAAGTTACTAAAAATAGAAACCTGCCTAAAATAGAGAGTTTCCTAAAATAGAAACTTGCTAAAAATGGAAAGCCGTCTTAAATGAGTGATCTGATTCTTATAGAACGTTATCTAATTCATATAGGTTCCGGGCGACGCGATTGATCTCCTTTCTTGACTTTACTTTCATTGTTGATTGCTTCGAATAAGGTACAGATATTCTGACCTTTCTCATAGGGTTTCTCATGATCTCTTTACATCTTTGACCTCTTGCCAATTTGATATTGAACCTTTGCTCTGCTATTGAACTATTGATATTGAATCTTTGCTATTGACCCCTTTTGCTATTGAACCTTTGATATTGATCTTTTGCTATTGGACCTTTGATAATTGAACCATTGATATTGGATTATTGATTTGATTTGTGAACTGCTAATATTGGACCTTTGATATTGATTGACCTCTATATTGTACACTTTGACCTGTCAGTTGATACCCGAGCCATTAACTAGGCATGGGGGTTCCATGTCCGTGTCATTGATGCACCAATGACATGACTCCAGTGTGGATGAGTGATGTTCCACACCGTCCCCATATTTGTATTGATTAATGCGCGCTTCAGATATATGTATTGGATTGGCCACTATTTGTTTTGCAGGGGGCGTATGGATGCATCCTAGATTTGTTTTGATTTGTATTTGATATGATATGATATATTTGGTGATGCGGTACGTGTGTGCATTACACCCCCTCACATTTTGGGAGATGATCACTCCATTGGCTACTTGAGGTCTCCCCTCATATTGGTTTGGTAGTCCGAGGTCACACCTCCGAATACAATGGTTACTACAGGATACTATGGATATATGATTTGATTTAATTTGTTTTGTTGGCTCGTGGTGGAAAACTGACCCCCCATTCTTTTGTTTCATTTACCTACTCTATATTGCTTCATATCATTCTTATCGTATTTATCTGGCCTTCGGTTCCATTATCGCTTTTGTATTGTTATATCTGTTCACTGGGCTTTTTAAGCTCAGCCGCATTTCTTTTCCTGCGGCAGGTTATTAAGCTAGGAGCTGGGGCTTTTCTTGGGATTGAGAGTAGGATGTTATTGTGGATTTGCCTTAGTCATCTTAGACTTTGATTACTATTGTTATCTATTTTGGAGATTAGACATTTTATCGTTTCATTTTTGTTGAACCTTTGGGAACTTTTGTACTGTTCAAGTCGTGTTGACTTGTTACCTTTTGATTATTATTATATGACTTCCGCTTGCATGGTTTATATGTATTGTTCTGATTTGGCATCATAAATGTGATACTCCTACCCTTATCGGGTTGGGGTGTTACAATTATGGTATTAGAGCCCAGGTTTACGACTTGTAGTCAGGACCTGTGACATATGGACCCTAAGCGTTAACCCGTAGAGCTTAAGATTTGATTGGTGAGGTTGGGTAGATTCTAGGTTCATTATCGTCATTTCCGTTCATGATCTTCATCCTATTTCATAAACTTTGCTAATCGTTTAATGAACTCTTCAGATGGTCCAAACTCGAAGGAACAGCGACGACAACGGGGATGGACATCCTAACTCCGAAGCTTTGATCGCACGCGCTTTGGCCACTGCTATGCCCGAGATAGTGGCTACCATCACTAATAACGTTCGAAATGGCGCTAGCTCTTCTGGTGGGGATAATGGTGGGGGTGCTAACCCACCTACACCCATTCATGTTTGGATCGAGCGCTTCAACAAACTTAAGCCACTTCCTTTTCGCTCGGCAGCTTCATCTAATGATGCGGAGGACTGGATTACGCACATGGAAAAGCTTTTCAATGTGCTGGGTTGTGGTGATGAGGTGAAAACCCGGCTTGCTACTTTCAAATTCGAGGGTGATGCCCTAACCTGGTGGAAGGCCTATCTCTTGTCCAAAGAAGAGAACTTTATTGATACTTGTGCTTGGAATACCTTCAGGGACATCTTCTACAAACAGTATTTCCCTGAGTCAGAACAGCAGCGATACGAAAGGGAGTACGAAGCCATACATCAGCTGGAGAAGGAAAATTATCACGAGTATATGCAACGATTTATGAGGATGGTTGGGTTTGTAGGTACTGCTGTTGCTGGTGATGCTCGTCGTCAGGCTCGTAAGTTCAAATGGGGGTTAAAGAAGTGGGTGTTGGACAGGGTGATTAATACCGAGTATGCGGAGGTGGCTGCAGTTGCGGATGCTGCCCGCAACATAGAGTTATTGCATGAGGAACAGGGTTACAACAAGAGGAACAAGGATGGGGATCATATTCATCCTCGGGGTCGACAGGACCATACTCAGGATTCCAGGGGTCGTCAGGACCACAATTCCGATCAGAGGGGTCGTCAAGATCAGGAACATGGAGCTAGAGGTCGGCACGACCGTAGTTATGACTCGAGACAGCAGGGCAATCAGCGGAGATTTGATAGATCGGGTGATGATCGTCGGGGTCAGAGTGGCAGCTTTCAGAGACAGCATCGGGATCAGTCATCTCGCAGCACTTACCATGATCGTTCAGCAACATCTTCTTCCCAGAGGAGGACTTCTGAGGTGCTACCTCCTCCTCCAAAGTGCGCTACATATGGTAGGCCGCACCCGGGTGTCTGTCGTAAGCTTACCGGAGGTTGTTATCATTGTGGGGAGACAGATCATAGGGT
Source organism: Chrysanthemum seticuspe (assembly GCA_019973895.1). NCBI lineage: Eukaryota > Viridiplantae > Streptophyta > Magnoliopsida > Asterales > Asteraceae > Chrysanthemum > Chrysanthemum seticuspe. The sequence continues at coordinate 70,006,834 of BPTQ01000006.1, read as the reverse complement.
GAAGGACTGCCCCAAGCAGGCATCGGTTACTCCATCAAACTACATCAAACCACCTCCCACCACTGGACGAGTGTATTCAGTCACTCGAGATCAGGCAGACAAGGCGTCAGGTACTATTACTGGCACTATTTATTTTGGTGATTCCACTGCTTTTGTTTTGTTTGATACTGGCGCGACACATTCTATCGTATCGGTAAATTTTGCTAAGAAGCTCAAATTATATCCAACACCACTAATGAATCATTTATCTATATCAACCCCTATGAAAAATCATGTACTTATTGACCACGAATATGTGAACTGTCCTCTACGTTTCGATGATGGTATTCGTTCGGCTAATCTTCTTCCTCTGGATATGTCTGATTTTGATATCATATTGGGTATGGATTGGTTGGCCTTGCATAGGGCTACCATTGATTGTCATGCTCGTAATGTTATCTTCGGTAATGTTCATCATGCTGATTTTGTATACCATGGTGCTCAACCACTCAAGTCGGTTAAGATCATCTCGGCTATGAAAGCCCGCACTCTCATTTCTCATGGTTGCCTTGGTTTTCTGGCATCCATCAAAGATACTTCTTTGGAAGTTCCGACTATTGAAAGTCTTTATGTTGTGCGCGAATTCTCTGACGTTTTCCCTGATGGACTTCCTGGCATTCGTCCGGCTAGGGAAGTTGAATTTGGCATTGATTTGATTCCTGGTGCCGAACCTATATCTAAAGCTCCTTACCGAATGGCACCGATTGAATTGAAAGAGTTGAAAGATCAGTTGCAAGAACTTTTGGAGAATGGTTTTATTAGACCCAGTGTTTCACCTTGGGGTGCACCTGTATTATTTGTTAAGAAGAAAGATGGGAGTATGAGATTGTGTATTGACTACCTCGAGCTGAACCGTATCACTATCCGTAACCGTTACCCTCTTCCGCGCATCGATGACTTGTTTGCTCAGTTGCAAGGTGCAAAATTTTTCTCTAAGATTGATCTGAGGTCCGGTTATCATCAATTACGTGTGAAGGAACAAGATGTTCCTAAAACCGCGTTCCGTACTCGTTATGGCCATTATGAGTTTCTGGTTATGCCATTTGGTTTGACTAATGCGCCTGCCGTCTTTATGGATCTTATGAATCGTGTTTTCCACGAGTACCTCGATAAATTTGTAATCGTCTTCATCGATGACATCCTTGTGTATTCTAGGAGTGAGGCCGAACACGAGCAGCACCTTCGTATTGTATTGGAGATTCTTCGACAGCAGAAGTTGTATGCAAAATTTTCTAAGTGTGAATTCTGGTTGAGCCAAGTTGCTTTCCTTGGTCACGTGGTGTCTGCCGATGGTATCAAGATGGACACATCTAAAGTAGAGGCTATCACAAAATGGCCGAGACCTACTACTGTGACAGAGATTAGGAGTTTTCTGGGGCTTGCAGGTTATTACCGTCGTTTTGTTGAGGGGTTCTCTCGATTGGCGTTACCTTTGACGCAATTGATGAGGAAAGGAGAAAATTTTGAATGGACGGAGGAGCGCGAACAGAGTTTTGAGGAGTTGAAACAGAGGTTGGTTACTGCGCCTGTTTTGACACTTCCATCGGGTTCCGGAGGTTTTTAGATTTATAGCAACGCGTCAAAGAAAGGGTTGGGTTGTGTATTGATGCAACATGGTAAGGTGATTGCCTATGCTTCGAGGAAATTGAAATCGTATGAGGAGAATTATCCTACGCATGATTTGGAGTTGGCTGCAGTTGTTTTTGCCCTTAAGATTTGGAGGCATTACTTGTACGGTGAGTCGTGTGATATCTTTACTGACCACAAAAGTTTAAAGTATATATTTACACAAAAGGAGCTCAATATGAGACAGCGGAGATGGCTAGAGCTTCTTATGGATTACGACACGAACATCCAGTATCATCCGGGTAAGGCTAATGTGGTTGCTGATGCACTAAGCCGAAAGTCGGGTATGATTGCTAGTTTGGAGATTGAACCCAGGGTCCTTCACGATCTTGAGCTTATGGATGTGGAATTTTGTTTCCGGGGTTATGATGGTTATTGGGCTAGTATGAAGGTGGAGTCCAACATCATTTTGCGGATCAAGGAAGCTCAGAAGGATGACGGTGAGCTTTGGTCTATTGTTCAGAACATTGAGGAAGGGAAACAATCGGAGTTTCGGGTTGATAGCTCTGGTGTGGTATGGTTTGGTGACCGGCATTGCGTTCCGAATGATCCTGATTTGCGTGAGACGGTGTTGTCTGAAGCTCACAGTTCTCCATTCACTATTCATCCGGGTTCTACTAAGATGTACCGAGATCTTAAGCAGCATTTCTAGTGGAATGGCATGAAACAGGATGTGGCTTTGTATGTTTCTAGGTGTATGACATGTCAGCAGGTCAAGATAGAGCATCACCGGGCTAGTGGTCTACTTCAGCCATTGGAGATTCCTACTTGGAAGTGGGAAGAGATTTCTATGGATTTTGTCACCGGTTTGCCTCTCACTCGTAAAAGACATGATGCGATTTGGGTGGTCGTTGATCGGCTAACCAAGTCTGCTCATTTCTTACCCATCCGTACCAGAGATAGTGTTAGTAAGTTGGCAGAGATATTTCAGCAAGAAATCGTTCGACTCCATGGTACCCCAACAGCGATTGTGTCAGATAGAGATCCTCGTTTCACGTCTCGTTTTTGGAAGAGTTTGCATAAGGCTTGGGGTACTCGTCTTAAGTTCAGTACGGCGTTTCATCCTCAGACGGATGGTCAGTCGGAGAGGACCATCCAGACATTAGAAGAAATGTTGCGGGCATGTGCTTTAGAGTGGACCGGGAGTTGGGATGAGTATTTATGCTTGGTGGAGTTTGCCTACAACAATAGTTGGCATGCTAGCATCAAGGCTGCACCTTATGAACTGTTATATGGGAGGAAATGTAGAGCACCTATTTGTTGGGACGAAGTAGGTGAGCGTTTGATTGAGGGACCTGAGATTATTGAGATCACTAATGAGAAGGTGGCAGTTGCTAGGGAGAAGTTGAAGGAGGCTCGTATGCGGCAAAAGAGTTATGCAGATAAACATCGTCGTGATTTGGAGTTTCAGACTGGTGATCGGGTATTTCTGAAAGTGTCACCTTTTCGGGGTGTTAAACGTTTTGGAATTAAAGGGAAACTCAGTCCTCGTTTTATTGGGCCGTTTGAGATTCTCGAGCGCATCGGAGAGGTTTCTTATCGTTTGGCTCTTCCGCCGCAGTTATCGCATGTGCACGACGTTTTTCATGTATCTCTTTTCAGGGGATACAACTACCAACCTTTGCATGTAGCCTCATATCCATTTGATCAGATTCAGCCTGATATGTCTCTTTCGGAGGAACCCGAAGCTATTTTGGATCGACAAGATCGAGTCATGAGAAACAAAGTAATTCCGTTTGTTAAGATTCTTTGGAAGAATCACCCAGAGCGTGAAGCTACCTGGGAGACCGAGGAATCTATGCGAGCTAGTTATCCACATTTCTTTTCATCATCGGGTATGTCTTCGTTTATTGCTTCATTTCCTTTTCAATTTTCGAGGACGAAAATTTTCTTTTTAGAGGGGAAGAGTTGTAAAACCCTAAAATCTCAAATCGCGAGAAATGACAATTTTGCCCTCCAACTTAAAATTTTACCAACTCGGGAAACACGTCAACATTGTTTAACAAGTTATATCATCAATAATATTCACCCATTATGAAAGTAATTAACTTATGATATAAATTAAAAGAATATGAATGATTAAACTCTAAGTAACATATAAACATGTCAATGTGTACATAATTAACCTAGACTACAAACAAGACTATATACATGATTGAGAGATAAACTTGGAAAGTATATGAATTGGTCTTTTTATTCCCTTGATGGCCGGCCCCTATTCCCTCCCCCATGATTATCCATATCAATTTTATTAACTCTCATTTACACATTACCATTTCATTTCAAAAACACACATTGAAAACCCTAAGTCTCCTTCTCTAATCCTAAGTGGCGGCACCCTAAGATTTTCATCATTATCATCCGAAAATCATTCAAACAAAGGTTCCTAGGAGGCTCGTGATCGTGTGTAATCGATTGGTGGACGTGGTGATCGTGTTTGGTTCGAAAATAAGCTTGGTCGTGGGTTATATATTGTGGCCGTGGGTTTTGCTATAGCCAAAGGAGGTTTGGTTTGATCGTGTTGGTTTGATTCTTGTTTCTTTGTCACGTACACGCTACTAGGGTAACGTATCATCATCTCAAATCTTTTCCTCCTTGTTTCCTTGTTCAATTCGTGGCACATAATAATTTCTAGGGCTTGTAATATGTAAATGGAACACATAAAATCATGAATACATTGTCACATGAAATGATAAAACAAGAATACATAAAACCTTGATTCTTGACATATGTAATTCGAATGACTTATGATATGTAATACGAATACAAAACTGATTTTGGGTTCTCTATATGTCGACATATATACATTGAAATAAAGGATTAAATGAGCTTATGAATTATGTGACTACGTATGTGATAACGGAATCGATAACGAATGATTTACGAGTGTGTTTTGATTTCAATATGGGGCGTATAATATGTTTTTGATGAAGGGTGTCACGACCTAACAAGGGTATCATCTAGGAGTTGTGAAATCATATGATAATCAAGTCTAAATGTGTTAAAACCTATAAGTTAATCATAATCTAAAACTAGGGTTTGTAATTACATGATTTAATAAAGTTAAAGGGTTATTTTGGAAATTATGAAACTTAATGGATTAACTTGTTAATATACTAACTAAATGGATTAAATGAGTAAAATGAGTAAACTTACTATATTTACACTTTTAACCCTATACTTTGTATTATTGACATTTTAAACCCTAAACTTTTGTAACTTGTCATAAATGATCCTTAAATCATAATAACACTCATTTTCATTATTTAACTTTAGATAAGTAACTAAACCTGCTAATTATGGAAAGTTACTAATTATGAAAAGTTACTAAATATGGAAACATGCTATTTTTAGAAAGTTACTAAAAATAGAAACCTGCCTAAAATAGAAAGTTTCCTAAAATAGAAAGTACTTAAAATGGAAAGATTACTAAAACGGGAAACTTGCTAAAAATGGAAAGCCGTCTTAAACGAGGGATCTGATTCTTATAGAACGTTATCTAATTCATATAGGTTCCGGGCGACGCGATTGATCTCCTTTCTTGACTTTACTTTCATTGTTGATTGCTTCGAATAAGGTACAGATTATTCTGATCTTTCTCATAGGGTTTCTCATGATCTCTTTACATCTTTGACCTCTTGCCAATTTGATATTGAACCTTTGCTCTGCTATTGAACTATTGATATTGAATCTTTGCTATTGACCCCTTTTGCTATTGAACCTTTGATATTGATCTTTTGATATTGGACCTTTGATAATTGAACCGTTGATATTGGATTATTGATTTGATTTGTGAACTGCTAATATTGGACCTTTGATATTGATTGACCTCTATATTGTACACTTTGACCTGTCAGTTGATACCCGAGCCATTAACTAGGCATGGGGGTTCCATGTCCGTGTCATTGATGCACCAATGACATGACTCCAGTTTGGATGAGTGATGTTCCACACCGTCCCCATATTTGTATTGATTAATGCGTGCTTCAGATATATGTATTGGATTGGCCACTATTTGTTTTGCAGGGGGCGTATGGATGCATCCTAGATTTGTTTTGATTTATATTTGATATGATATGATATATTTGGTGATGCGGTGCGTGTGTGCATTACACCCCCTCACATTTTGGGAGCTGATCACTCCATTGGCTACTTGAGGTCTCCTCTCCTATTGGTTTGGTATTCCGAGGTCACCCCTCCGAATACAATGGTTACTACATGCTACTATGGATATATGATTTGATTTGATTTGTTTTGTTGGCTCATGGTGGAAAACGGACCCCCATTCTTTTGTTTCATTTACCTACTCTATATTGCTTCATATCATTCTTATCGTATTTATCTGGCCTTCGGTTCCATTATTGCTTTTGTATTGTTATATCTGTTCACTGGGCTTTTTAAGCTCATCCGCGTTTCTTGTCCTGCGGCAGGTTATTAAGCTAGGAGCTGGGGCTTTTCTTGGGATTGAGAGTAGGATGCTATTGTGGATTTGCCTTAGTCATCTTATTCTTTGATTACTATTGTTATCTATTTTGGAGATTAGACATTTTATCGTTTCATTTCTGTTGAACCTTTGGGAACTTTTGTACTGTTCAAGTCGTGTTGACTTGTTACCTTTTGATTATTATTATAAGACTTTCGCTTGCATGGTTTATATGTATTGTTCTTATTTGGCACCATAAATGTGATACTCCTACCCTTATCGGGTTGGGGTGTTACATGAGCGTTCGATTGAGGGACCGGAAATCATCGAGATTACCAATGAGAAGGTGACAGTTTCTAGAGAGAGATTGAAGGAGGCTCGTTCACGGCAAAAGAGTTATGCTGATAAGCATAGACGCGACTTAGAGTTTCGTGTTGGTGATCGTGTTTTTCTGAAAGTTTCGCCGTTCCGGGGTGTTAAGCGTTTTGGAATCAAGGGCAAGCTCAGTCCTCGATTCATCGGACCTTTCGAGATTTTGGATCGTGTTGGGGAGGTTTCTTACCGTTTAGCTCTACCTCCGCAGTTATCTCATGTTCATGATGTGTTCCACATATCTCTTCTACGGGGATACAACTATCATCCGTTGCACGTGGTTTCCTATCCTTTGGATCAGATTCAGCCAGATATGTCCTTGCCAGAAGGACCCGAAGCTATCTTAGATCAACGAGATCGAGTCATGAGAAACAAAGTCATTCCGTTCGTAAAGATTCTTTGAAAGAATCACCCAGAGCGTGAAGCTACCTAGGAGACTGAGGAATCGATGCGAGCAAGTTATCCGCATTTCTTTTCGCAATCTGGTATGTCTTCGTCTGTTTCCTTCGCTTCCTTTTCAATTTTCGAGGACGAAATTTTTTTTAGAGGGGAAGAGTTGTAAAACCCTAAAAACCGTAGACGTGTTAAAAGACCATAATACCCTCGATCAAATAATCGGTAACATAAAATGAGCTCGTTAATTACGTTGGACATTTAATTAAAATGGTTACACAATACATTGAACATAAAAATACATTTAATATACTAATGAACATAACACATTTAAATGTCCCATGGACTTTACTTAATATGATTATTAGACAAAATAAATATTGTTACAAGGTTAAAATGGAAGGAAAATAAAATGAGATTTGGTCACCCATTCTTTCCCCATTTCATGGCCAAAATGACGACCCATTCATCCCCACATCTTTGCCAAATATAACTCATTCTTATCACTTATATCTCCCATATAATCTCATTCAAATCATATCACAAAAACCCTAGTTCCTCCAAAGAAAATTTACGGCAAAACATTTTTCCATTCAGTTTCATTCGACACACAAGGAGGCACAACGGAGGTTTGTACGGGGTCTTAAGCTGCTGAAATATTAGGTATCGATACGAAGGTTTCTTTTTTTGGTTGTGGGTTTACTATTGCTGCTGTCGTGGTGTTTGTAGCACAAGAGAGTGCTTTGGGTTGCTTTGCTTTGTCCTTGTTTCTGCTTCCTCATAACACGCTTCAAGGGGTAATCCTACAACACTTCGTTTTTTTTTTTGGATTCTGGTCGTGGCATATGTCCACCTTATGCATGTTTTTGAGCCTAAATAATATGTTACATAAATGGTTAAAGAAGGCTAGAGTTAATCAAGTGCATGGCTACATGAAATCATAATGGGACTCTATGTATTGTCGTATAAAATGGTCATGGAACATGAGTTATAATACTTATCATACTTCAAAACATGATAATGTAGGAACTGGTGTTGACCTTGGTTTGTTTTCCTTGTACCTCAACATGATAAAACCTGTTTGGGCCCCTTTTTGATTCGTTAAAAGTCATGATTCTGGATAGTATGTCGTGGGGTTTAGAACATCATGTGCATGGTTTATTTTAATACATATCTCATTAAAAGGTTAAATGTAAGCTATGGAATGCCTAGTATTTAATCACATAAAATCATGAATCCAATACTTATTATGTGTCGATCTTGAGGCTTATAATCTGGTCCTTGAAACTGGTTTGTAAACATCTTTTCATGCTCCATAAAATAATAAAACATGAGTTAGTATCGATCTTCGTCTGGTCTTCTTACGTTTCGACTTAACTGAAATACTTTGGCTAAACCCTTTTTGTCATATGAACCATTATTTGAATCTGATGTTATGCATCTCGACATGCATATTCTTTTGTTATGATCAAGCCTTAATGAATCTAAAAGAGAATATACAAATTTGTAATATTTACACTTTAGACCCTAAACTTGTGTAATTTGGCATAAATAATCCTTAAAGTATAATAATACTCATTTTGCATCATTTAACCTAATATGACGTTAAAATACTTCATAAATAGCTAACTTAATAAATATAGAAACCTGCTATTTATGGAAAGTTACTAATTATGGAAAACCCGCCTAAAATAGAAAGTTGTCTAAAATAGAAAGTTACCTAAAATGAAAAGATTAACAAAAGTGAAAACCTGCTAAAAATGGAAAGCCGTCTAAAACGAGTAATCTGATTCTTATTGAGCATTATTTAATTCATATAGGTTCCGGACGGCGCGATTGATTTCATTTCTTGATTTTACTTTCATTGTTGATTGCTTCGAATAAGGTACAGATATTCTAACCTTTCTTATAAGGTTTCTCATGACCTCGTTGTGTCTTGATCTCTTGCCAATTGTTTATTGAACTTTTATTATTGAACTGTTGTTATTGAACAACTATTACTGAACCGTTGATATTGAACTGTTGCTATGAACCTTGTTGTGACCTACTGATATTGAACCCTTGGTTTTATTGACCCACTTACTGTATACTATGGACTCTCTTTGATCTGTCAGTGTGATACCCGAGCCGTTAACTAGTCATGGGGGTTCCATGACCATGTCATTGATGCACCAATGGCATGGCTCCAGTGTGTACGAGTGATGTTACACACCGTCCCTATACTGTACTAATTATGCGCGCTTCACTGTTATTGTTATGGCCACTACTGTTTCTGCAGGGGCATATGGATGCATCCTAGATCTGTACTATTACTGTTACTGTTATATACTGTACTAGTGATGTGGTGAGTGTGTGCATTGTACCCCCCACATACTGGGAGCTGATCACTTCACTGGATATTGAGGTCTCCCCTCTTATTGGACTGGCATGCCGAGGTCACCCCTCCGAATGAATTGTTATTACTGGATACTGACTGTTTACTGATACTGTTTTATACTGATGATATTACTGTACTGAACTGTAGGCTCGTGGTGGATTACTGACCCCCCTTCTTTTCCTTTGTTCTATTCCTTATACTGTTATACTGTTCATATATATACTGCTATTGTCTCGTATCTTAACTTCAGTTCCTCTTTATTGCTACTGTACTGTTATATCTGTTCACTGGGCTTTTTATGCTCAGCCGCGTTTCTTTTCCTACGGTAGGTTATTAAGCTAGGAGCTGGGGCTTTTCTTGGGATTTGAGAGTAGGATGCTATTGTGGAATGGCCTTAGTCATCTTAGACTTTGATTACTATTGTTATCTGTTTTGGAGATTTAGAAATTGTATCACTTCTTTTCCTTTGGACATCTTTTGGAACTTTTGTACTGTTCAAGTCGTGTTGACTTGTTACCTTTGGATTTTATTATATGACTTCCGCTTGTATGGTTTATATGTATTGTTCTGATTTGGCACCATAAATGTGATACTTTTACCCTTATCGGGTTGGGGTGTTACAGGGAAATTCAGAGAGTATTTATTTATAAAAAAATCACATCCCATAATAACAAAGTTATCGTTATTTGAATTTTACCCCTCTTTTTGACCATTGGAACAGTACGTTGATAAGACAAGCAGTGCTTTCCACAGGCGCTGTACTTTCTAAAGCAGTACTTTCAGTGCAGTACTTTCATATAACCAAAAAGCAGTACTTTTCTAGTCTCGGCTTCACAATGGCAAAAACTCTAAATAGTCATTGAATTGCCTCCCCTCAAGAAATTCATAGGACTGTCTAGCAAACGAATCAGTCCTCCCCTTAAATGTAGCTTAAAAATTAATCATTCCAATACTCACCACCAAGTGATTGAATCTTGAAACATCAAATCCTTTGGTGAGTAGATCAGCTACATTATCATCTGTGTGAACCTTGACAACATTAATGAGCCTATGCTCATAACAATCTCTGATAAAATGATGCCTAATCTGAATATGCTTGGTCTTGGAGTGATAAACTTGATTCTTCACAATACAAATGGTACTCTCATTATCAATGTTGATAGGAGTATTCTTGAAGTTGAACCCATAATCCAAAAGCTGATTCTTCATCCACAAGACTTGTCCACAACAACTTGCAGCAGCCACATATTCTGCTTTAGTGGATGATGTTGCCGCAATAGTTTGCTTCTTACATTTCCAGGAGACTAATCTTCTTCCAAGATACTGGCATCCTCCAGTTGTTGATCTTCTATCATAGTTATCACCTGCATAATCACTATCTGAAAAAGCTTCCAAGTGAAAAGGTGAATCCTTTGAAAAAGCTTCCAACTTAGGTTGTTGTTTCAAATAACTAAAAATTCTTTTTACAGCATTCATATGAGAAACCTTAGGTGAGACTTGATATCTTGCACATAAACAAACAGCAAACATGATATCAGGCCTAGATGCAGTTAAGTACATAAGACAGCCAATCATAGATCTGTATAACTTGACTTCAACAGGTTGACCATCTTCATCCTTGCCCAATGAGTTGATAGACTTGATAGTGACCGGCTTCATAGCATCAAAATTGAACTTCTTAAGAATGTCAGAGACATACTTATCTTGACTTATGAAAATTCCACCCTTTGAATGTTTAACTTGTAGCCCCAAAAAGAAAGTCAATTCACCCATTGAACTCATTTGAAATTCATGTTGCATCAGCTGCTCAAACTCCTTTACCATGGACTGTTTTGTAGCTCCAAAGATGATATCATCTACACAAACTTGAACCAGCATGATATCCTTCTTATCTCTCTTAATAAACAAAGTCTTGTCAATAGCTCCCCTTCTATAACCATGTTGCAATAAGAAAGTAGAGAGCCTTTCATACCAAGCTCTAGGTGCTTGATGAAGGCCATAAAGAGCCTTAACAACTTTTTAGACTTTGTTTGGATGTGCAGGATCTTCAAAACCAGGAGGTTGTTTGACATAGACCTCCTTTGTAATGGTGCCATAGAGAAAGGCACTCTTGACACCCATTCGATAAACCTGAAAGCCCATACATGATGCAAAAGTAAGGAATATTCGGATAGCTTCAATCCTTTCTACAAGAGCAAACACTTCATCATAATCTACTCCTTCTTCTTGTCTATATCCTTGTGCAACTAACCTTGCCTTATTCTTGATGACATTCCCTCTTTCATCTCTTTTGACTCTGAAAACCCATCTTTTACCAATAACTTTCTTGTCATCTGGTAGATCACATAATACCCAGACTTCTTGAAGTTTGAATTGAAGAAGTTCTTCTTGCATAGCTTCAACCCAACTCTCTTTAGTTAATGCTTGAGCTATATTCTTGGGTTCTTCTTGAGAGATAAAGCAAGTGAATAAGCATGTTTGATGATCTTTGTGATTCAACCTGTTCTATTTATAGACAAAGCTGAGTAGAGGATTATGTGGTTTAGAAAAACCTTTAGCTTTGGTCCTTGTAAGTACTCCAGATGTAGTTGGTCCAATGATTTGACCAGTGGGATGATCTTTGTTAATTCTGAATGTAGGAGTTTGTGGAACTTCAAGATTATCACCCAAATTTGTGAAATCAGCATCTAAATTGGAATCTGAGAAAATACCTTCATCTTCAAACTCATCATCAGTATCTTCTAAACCAGGCATGGTTGGATCATCATCAAAAGTACTGTCAATAGAAGCAGCAGTACTTTGATTTAAAGTACGGTTATCAAAAGTACTATGAGAGAATTCTGCAGTCTTGTTCTTTTTCTTTGCTTCTTCATAAGTTCTTCTTTGATCATCATCATAAGATTGTGCTACGACATCCTGAAAAAGCATCCTGTTAAGCTCATCTTGAATAGCTTGATCTTCAGAAAACAATGTAGAGTTTGGCTCATCAGTACTTGTTGGAATCACTCCTAAACCTTAATTCAAGTGTTAGTGATTCATATGTAATAGTTAGCTTAATATGGCCTTTATGTTTATTATTAAGCTAAGGCTTATGTAGAAGGCCCATAAGCCTTGGCCCAAGCCCATAAGAAGGGAAGGAGTCTAGATGTGTTGCCCTAGCTCCTTGCCCTATAAATACCTCTTGTAAACCTTCTATTGAAGGTTGGTTGTTCACTTTACTAATTCACTCTACGCATAACATTTCTCCATTACTTAGTCGTGTGTTTGTATTGTGTTCATCTGATCTCTTCTTCATCTACTTCTTCTATTGATGCTTGTGTTATAATATGGGAACCTAACAGTGGTATCATTCGCCAAATAGTTGGGTGAACATCTTTTTTTTTGAAGTTAGTTTCTTTGGTCTTACGCGTAAAACAGTTTCTCACTTTGTCACGCTTAAAAACTTATTTTTTACACTTTTTAATCCAAGATTCTTGTACTTTCAACGTTTTTAGGTGTTAAAATATCTGTTTTTGGCAAAAAGTTTCAAACTTTACGTGTGGATCATTGTTTTTAAGCTTGGTTTTAAGCGTGGGTTTATTTCTACGCATAAGGTGTTTAGAAGTTTTGGATCATCAAGTTTCACACTTTTGTGTTATTTTGGTGATATTGAAGTTGTTTCATCACAAAAATCTGGTTTAGAAACATCATTGGGCAGAAATCAGTTTTGGTCAAGTTTTACGCGTATCAAAACCCTAATTTTACGCGTAACTTTTCCTTGGATCGATCTTCAGTTTTTGTGGTTTACTCAGTGTTTTCTTGCTTGGATAAGCCTGAAAACACTTCGACTTTGGATATCTTTTACACTGTGATAGTGTAAAGAATCTTTTGGGCAAAACCCTAATCTTACGCATAAGCTCAAACTTATGCGTAGAACTCTTTCCGCATAAGATTTCTCTTACGCCTAAGCTCTGTCTTACGCATAAGCTAGTCCTACGCCTAAGGTTTTCTACGCTTAACTTTCAGTTTATGCATAACTTTAGTGTTTCTCAATTCTTACGCGTAAGCTAATCCTACGCGTAACTATTACGTTTACGCGTAAGTTTGGTGTTTTTACGCTTAAGTCTTGCTTTGCCTACACTTGGTTTCTATGCCTAAGGATACTTCATCAACAACGTTTCATTCGACTACAAAGATCCATTTAACAACACAAGTTTTCAACATGTCTCAACCTGCATACTCTAACTACTTTCCTTACATGTATAATCAAATACAACAATAACAACAACAACAACTAAGTCCACAACATCAACAATTTAATCAACAACAACAAATTTATCAACAACAATTTAATCAACAACATACTCTACAACTAGGAGCAATTCCACCACAAATGGTTAAACCACCACTTAGTCTTCAAGTACAACCTTACACAAAATTTTACAATCAACATCCATTAAGGAGTACTATGAAGGAACCGACATGGTTTGGCAAGATGTGTGAAGCCTTAAGTAGCCAACAATCAATTCATGAAGTTGGCTCACTTGATAGACCTCCAATGCTCACTCCCAGAAATTATGATCAATGGGTGATAAGGTTCTATAGGTTTTGTGATCTAAAGAAGCCACATGGAAAGTTCTTAAAGAAGGTCATTATGGAAGGTCCATTTCAGATGCCTACTATTGTCACACCCGCTGATCCAGCTGCTAATCCACCAAGAGATGCTGTCACCAACATTGCAACTATCTCAGACCTCACTGCTGATGAACTTCTACATTTTGAAGCCGATGAACTAGCAATGCAATACATCCTTCTGGGATTACCCAATCCGATCCTTCGAAGTGTTGATGCTCAAAAGACAGCTAAAGCAATGTGGGAACATATTCATCTTCTAATGGAAGGCACAACATTCAATTAGGAAGATATGGAATCCAAAAAATCCTTGGCTTACGAACACTTCATGATTGAACCAGGAGAGACATTAGAGTCATATCATCATCGTTTTTGAGATATCATTAATTATTTGGACAACCACAACATCATCATGCCGCGAATTGCTGTCAACACTAACTTCCTAAGTAGTCTTGGTCCAGAATGGGAGAAGTATGTCATTTTTCTCCGTCAAGCTAAGAATCTTCATCATGCTACATACGGATTGTTGTACGACTATTTGAAGCCTCACCAAAAAGAAGTTGACAAAGAAAGGACTAACCGTGGACTCCCAGCTCCACAGTCACTTCCGGACAATCAACAACTTCCTTTGTGGGATCAAACTAGTTTTCCTCCTTAAACAGCTCCTCAACCCGCTCCTCAACCAACTGCAACCATCACACCATATGATCCGTCATAGCAACAACCTCAACAAACTCAATTGGTTCCATACAACAACAACAATGCTCAAGCACTTTACAGTGAAGCTGATGAGGACTCTGATGATTTCGATGAATTGCATCAAGGATTTGTCATGATTGCTAAAGCCTTTGGCTGGTATACAAACAAATCCAAAAATCGCATTCGTTCCTCATCAAACACAAGGAATCAGGCTGTTGTGAACAATAGACGCGTTGAAGTTCAGAATCGTGGTTATGATCATCAGATGGGAGGTTGTCAAGGGTTTAATGCTATGGGAAGGAATAACATAGGTGCTCCACAACAACAAAGGGCTCAAGTGGTTGAACAGGGGAATGCCAGAATGGGGTTAATGGTCTTCGTTGTTATAACTGCAATGAAAAGGGTCATCTGGCTAATGCATGCCCTAAGCCGAGGACAAGAGGCAGTGCTTATCACAAAGAGGCGTTGCTCTTGGCTCTCAAGGATGAAGCTGGTGGAACTCTTACCAACAAGGAACAGAGCTTTATGGCAGATGCAGATTCTGATGATGATATGGAGGACTTGCAGGCTAATGCAGCAGTGATGTTGATGGCACAAATGCAAGCTCTACACATGAGTGATACAGGCCCAGTGTATGACACTGATGGCTTGTCTCAGGTACCGGAACAAAATAAACTCATCACTAATCTGATATCTCCGCCAATTTCTTCATCCGACACGGATCAGAGTGTTCAACATGAGCCATCCACATCTCATTCCGATGATTATCAAATAGATCCCGTAGTTATATTTGACGATCAAGATAACCTTATGGTTAATATTGATAATCAAGTTGACTCCATGGTTATATTTGAGGATCTATATAATGATCATGTTGAGACTCACGTTGAACAAGATGAGCTTTTGTCTAATAGAGAAATTGAGCTCCTGACCTTAATTAAAGACCAAGAATCTCGTTTGGAAATTTGCAAGCAATTAAAAGATAAAAATGCACTGTTAATTCGGGATAATGAATGCTTAATTAGACAAATCAACGTTTTTAAAACTCAAGAAAAACGTGAACAAGGTTTTGAAGTCGCTTTTGCTAAATCTCATCAAAACGAAAAATCATTAGAACGACAGATACGTGATCTAGCCGCATCCAAGAATGCTTTGTTGTCTCAAATAGAACAACTGAAACATGAACATAAACAACAAATTAACGCTCTTACTTTGGAAACTCAAAAAGCCAAAGCTGAGTTGTTAACTTGTCAAAAACAGTTCTCTGAGTACAAAAAGCATTCCACGAAACGAATAGATAACTATCTTGAAGAAATTGTCGACTTACAACACAAAATCAAAGAGTTTCGAAATGTTGTTTATAAACATGGGGAGTCTATCACAACTATTCAAAAGTTTACTTTTAAACCAAATCCAAATGGATATGGCCCAATTCTTGCTAATTACAAACCTAAGTTCCAAACAGAGCATTCAAACCAAATCCTGAAGTTTACAGTGCAGAACATAGAATTGATGATTCAATTATGATTGTTGTTGAATATAATCGCATGGAGGAATTAGATGCAGATGACGAGAGTCGGTCAAAAATGGAAAATGTCGTTTATAACAAACCATTTAACTATTCAAAAGCCGTAGCTTTTTTCACACAACAAGATACTTCAAACAAACCTTTGGTTATCACACCAGTTTCTGAAGTTCATCCCCAACACAATGGTGTACAAATGAATGGTCCTTTACCTTCACTTAGTGAAGTTAAAACAAAAGCCGAAAGTTGTCGCGTTATCAAATATTTTGACATTTTCTTATTTGACCTCAAAATTTTGGAACGTGAGATTGAATTTCATTCTGAAATAAAAGTTGAACATTTTCAATCGTCAATGGCGCGAGAACAAAGAGATATTCTTCAGAAAAGAATTTTACCCCATGTCAAAAATTTGAAAACTTGTGCACTATATTGGGAAAGGGATTTTCACAAGGAACTTGGTCTCATGAAAACAGTTTTTGAGAAAACAGAAACATCGATTTCAAATACTAAACGTAATCATAAATTGTTGAGAAAAGATGTTGATCGACTATTGGAAGATGTTATCTGTGCTGATATCAATAATCTTGTGTCATTACAATCTGTTGCGTATGCATCTGATCATATCTCAGCTGATTCTGTTAATTCTGTTGAAATTGTTGAGAATACTGATAATGTGCATCAGATCGAATCTTTAAAAGTTGAAAATGAACGATTGTTAAACGAACTTTCAAATTCAAAACGTCGTCTTCAATGGTGTCAAAAAGATTGTCAAAATCGTGAACTTGCTCTGCAAAACAAACTCACCTAGTTGTGCTCAAAATCTTTTGATCCTAAAATTGAGCAACTGGATGATCAAAACGTGTCTTTGAAATGTCAAATCTCAAAATATGAACAAGAACTTGCAAAAGTTAAAAAGGAATATGGTGTCATATTTGATTTACTCAAACAGATTCTTAATGACGCATCAAACGAACTTGATCATTATCTTGCGCACACTAAAGAACTCATGAATTTTTATGGAAATATTCGTTCTGAAAATCAAGATTTGGTGCACACTATCATTAAGTTAAGGGAAATGTTAGGAAAGTATGAACAAGTTCAGCCTAGCATCATTAAGAAAATTGCACCTTTAACACTTAGCAAACATGATCCCAGATTGCCTACTGACAAAACACAAGATACTAATGTGCTTCCCTCTACTGAAACAGGAATAGTTGCCTCTTTTCCAAATGTCTGCACTTCACAGCCTAGGAGCAATACAAGGAAGAATAGGAAGTTGCAACCTAAGAAAAGATTAATAAAAAATGCTGAAGTAGAAGAACACCCTAGGACTTTGAATAAGACTCAAGTTGCGCCCACTTTAGATATTGCGTCTGACAAATGTAATGGAAAAAGTGTTGTAACGAATGCTAAACCTTTAAGTACTTTTGATATTCAGTCTGAAGCCTCTTGTGTTATATGTCGTAAAAGTATGCTTTCTGATTGTCATGATAAATGTGTTGCTAAAGCTATCTTGTCTCGTTTATGGAATCCTAAGATACGGAATACCTCTAGGCCCACTAATGCTTCTAAGTCTGTGCTTGGTAAACCGCCCTCTTTAGATTCTAAGAAACGCATTGATGTCCCTATAGTTCCAGTATCACCTCCAAGGAATGTAGTACCACCTAGTGCATTCACTAAGACTAAAGCAAAGACTAGTTGGAGATGGCAGAAATGGATACATAATACACTAGGATTTAAATGGATACCTAAAATCACTGATGTGTGCATTTCGACTATAACTGCTTCGGAACCCTCTAACTCATCGGGTTCCCCATCTACTTCTATTCCATCTATGTCGTCTGTGTGTAATGCAGGTGATACAAATCATCCTTTGGATTGTTGATAGCGGATGTTCCCGACACATGACAGGCAGTCTTAAACTGTTATCAAACTTTATTGCAAAGTTCATTGGCACTGTCAAATTTGGGAATGATCACTTCGCAGCTATCATGGGCTACGGAGATTATATCAATGGCAATATCGAAATTAGCAGGGTTTATTATGTGGAAGGCCTCGGTCACAATCTCTTTTCAGTCGGTCAATTTTGTGATGGAGACTTGGAAGTTGCTTTTCGGGAGAAAACTTGTTTCATTCGTGATCTACAAGGAAACGATCTTATGTCTGGCTCTCGCAATTCTAGTATGTAGATAATCTCAATGCAAGACATGGTTGCTTCATCTCCCATCTGTCTACTCTCAAAGGCTACATCTACAAAATCTTAGCTATGGCACCGTCGTCTCTCACATTTAAACTTTCAAACCATCACCAACCTTGCTCGACACAAACTTGTTGAAGGTCTCCCAAGATTTCGGTAATCCAAAGATCACCTTTGCTCAACTTGTGAACAAGGGAAAAACACTCGTGCTCATTTTCCTTCAAAGGTGGAACACAACTCTTAGCATGTGCTTCATCTTCGTCACATGGATTTGTGTGGCCCAATGCGCGTGCAAACGATTAATGGCAAACACCACATCTTGGTAATTGTCGATGACTACTCACGATGGACTTGGTCTACTTTCTTCGAAGCAAATATCAAGCTCCATAGAGGATCATCACCTTTCTCACAAAAATTCAAGTTCAGCTCCGGAATACCGTCCGCCAAATAAGAACAGACAAAGGAACTGAATTTGTGAACCAAACTATTCGAGAATTTTATGAGAAAGTAGGAATTGAGCATCAGACATCTATTGCACGTACACCAGAACAAAACGGAGTTGTTGAAAGATGAAACCGTACATTAGTGGAATCTGTAAGAATAATGTTAATCAATGCTAAACTTCTAGATTACTTATGGGCAGAAGCTGTATCAACTGCATGCTACACTCAAAACCGCTCAATGATTACAAAACGCCACAACAAAACACCTTTTGAACTTATCCACAACCGAAAACCGAATCTTAAACACTTTTATGTATTTGGATCCCTTTGCTATCCGAATAATGATCGTGATGACTTTGGTAAGCTCAAAGCCAAAGCTGACATTGGAGTCTTTATTGGATACTGTGAGAATTCTAAAAGTTACCGGATCTGGAATCGTCGTACAAAGCAGGTTATGAAAACGATTCATACTAATTTTGATGAGCTTACAGAAATGGCTTTTGAGCATAACAGTTTGGAACCCGGTCACAACCGTTTAAACTTCCCTCAAACCCCATCATCAGCTGAACCAAGCCCCTAGCTTACTCGTCAACAAATGGAAAAGCTATTTTCTCCGCTGTTTAGTGATGACATTGATGAATGTGCTCCACATGTATCCGATGTTTCCGCTGCTCAACCTGATCATATTCCAATACCTGATACACCTGCTACAACAACTACTATTGAAGAAGCACCACTAGTTGACTCTACAACAATAGTTGAACAAACTGCTTCCAACGACGCTGAACCAGCTGCTGATGTTCTTAATGAAGTACCCCCACTTGCAGATTTTGATCCAAATATGTTCTTTAACCCATTTGCTAATGAAACTGCTGCACCTGATGTTGCGGAATCATCAACAAGCCATTTGAATCCTCAAAATCTGCACAATGTATACCAACATCAACCCTCGACACATCTTTGGACAAAAGACCAACCTCTTGAGAACATTATTGGTAACCCAAATCAACCAGTCGTAACACGACAACGTCTTCACACAGATGGTGAACATTGCATTTATGCACTCACTGTCTACCAATCTGAACCTAAAAACATTAAAGACGCAATGACCAAAGACAACTGGATTGAATCCATGCAAGAAGAACTCAATAAGTTTAAACGTGTTGAAGTATGGGAACTGGTTGAGAGACCAACAGGGGTCTATGTCATTGGTTTAAAATGGATTTGAAAGAACAAATTAGATACTGAAGGTAACGTAATCAGAAACAAGTCACGTCTGGTGGCTAAGGGTTATAGACAGGAAGAGGGTATTGACTTTGAAGAATCATTCGCTCCGGTTGCTCGTCTTGAGGCTGTTCGGATCTTTCTCGCATTCGCGGATCCTATGAACATAACGGTCTTTTAGATGGACGTCAAAACTGCTTTTCTGAATGATCAACTGAAAGAAACAGTCTATGTCAGCCAGCCAGAAGGATTCGTTGATCCAGAGTTCCCGAACCACATCTACAAACTGAACAAAGCTCTGTACGGTCTCAAACAAGCTCCAAGGGCGTGGTACGATAAGTTATCATCCTTCCTCATTGCCAGTAAATTCACCAAAGGTTCGGTCGATCCTACACTTTTCATACAATATCACGGGGCTCACATCTTAATTGTTCAAATTTATGTGGATGACATCATTTTTGGGTCAACATATTTAAAATACTCAAATGCTTTTGCAAAACTAATGACAAAACATTTTGAAATGTCAATGATGGGTGAACTCACATTCTTTCTTGGAATGCAAGTTCATCAATCACCCCGTGGTATTTTCTTGAGTCAGTCCAAATATGCTCTTGAACTGTTGAACAAATTTGGAATGCAAAACTGTGACACCTACGCCACACCAATGGCTCATACCAAGAAGCTAGACGCTGATTTACATGGGAAATTGGTGGACCCTACCAAATACCGTAGTATTATTGGGTCTCTCATGTATCTAACAGCTAGCAGGCCTGATATTGTGTTTTCCGTATATCTTTGCTCCCGTTATCAGTCGAGACCAATTGAAACCCACCTCTCCGAGGCTAAAAGAATCCTCCGATACATCAAGGGAACCATTAACTTGGGAATCTGGTATCCGAAGGATTCTGGTTTTGAACTAATAGCTTTTTTAGACACTGATAACGCATGATGCTTAGATTCACTGAAAAGTACTTCAGGAGCATTACAATTTCTTGGTGATAAACTGGTGTCATGGCAATCGAAGAAGCAGGATTGTACATCGCTGTCCTCAACTGAAGCAGAATATGTAGCCATGTCGGCGTATTGTACTCAAGTCATTTGGATGAGAACACAACTCAAAGACTATGGTTATATATTTGACAGAATACCGATGTACTGCGACAATCGGAGTGCTATTGCGATCTCGTGCAACTCAGTTCAACATTCAAAATCAAAGCACATCGATCTTTGATATCATTTCATCAAGGACCACGTGGAACAGGGTACTGTTGAATTATACTTTGTGGGTTGATAAGGTTTTAAAAGGTACCATTTTGAGGGATCGTTTAAGTCTTTATTTGATCACTTTTGTATCCGTTATTGCTTAATATCGTTCCTTTTCACTTTTTAGGTCTCGTGAAGGCAAAATGCTGGAATGGCACTTATTTGGACGAAAAGGCGCGAATATATGAAGAAAATGGCCAAAGTCAAAATCGAGACACTCACAGTTGCTGAAAGTAGAAGGCGACGGCGTCAGGTGCATTTGGCGACGCCGTCCCAAAATTATTGTGACGACCCAGTACCCAAAACTCGTGTTTTCAAGTGACGACGTCTAGTTGTGAAAGAGTAGGCCGTCGCTACTCAGACGGCCTAGATGCAATCCAGACGATGTCAGAAGTTGAAGAGGACGGCGTCACGGACATAAGGTGACGCCGTCGAAAGGTTAACGTGGCCAAGACGAAACCCTAATGGCGGCGACACGACGGCGTCACTAAACATAAGGTGACGCCGTCGCAATTGTAATCTTATATATAGAATCCGAATTTTTCAGTCTTTGTGTGGAGAGTCTTTGGAGTAAAAACCTAAAACCGAACCTAAGGTGTCTTGTACAGTATTTTAGGGTTTTAAACCCTATCTTACACCAAGATAAGTCTTTACTTCATTAATTCAATTATGTCTTTGATTATTTGTGTGTATGCTTGCATGTTCTCCATGTCCGGCTAATTTATTTGTGTGTTTGCTTAGGAAGTATGAAACTTAATTATTGAATATTGATTGGTTGTTTCTTATCTTAGTTGATTAATGATCTAGTAATGCGATAGGTCATTCGTTGTGTACTTAATGCTTGATTCATCTTTGTGAACCTTAGAGTATAATTACCTGAGTATTTGTAGGCTAAACCATCCAAAGAGCGCCTTAGAGTAGGAGTTTATAATCTCTAGTGGGTTTGTAGACAAGACCCTTTGGTAAGTTCGAAGAGTTAGGGAGAAACGCATACCCTACAACTTTAGACACACAACGCAACTAGGAATAAGACGTAACACTCAACCATCAATAGGAGATAATTAAGGAGTAATACAAACTAAGTAAACACATCTTTAAACTATCATACGAGCACACATTAATTAGACATAGACTGCCACAACCTTAGTTAGATAATTAGATAATAGTAGAGTAATCGGTAGAAATACCAACCCCCCCAAATCCAATACCCGAGATTCGTACCTTTCCATTTTTCATAAAATATAAAAAGATAAAAAATAATCTTCCTCAACCTTAACCTTAGCGTAGTAACTCCATACTAGCATTCCTATTCCCCTAGAGAACGATATCAATACCCGTGGCTTACCCTAATTACTACACTACAACGATTAGGTTCACTGCCTAGGGTGTTATAAAACTTGCTCGAAGAAAAGGAAGTTCCTTTGACCCCGAACGACGCGTGTAGCGTTATCAAGTTTTTGGCGCCGCTGCTGGGGAATAGAATAGCTAGTTAGTAGTCCACCTCGTTTAGGTTTCTTTGCTTGATTCCTATCAAGTAAATTTTTTCTCTTTTTTTTAGATCTCTCTTAGTCTATCCCCCTTCTTCGTGACCTTTGTTCGTAACCCCATCACTTTTCATCATGGAAGGTGATAACCCACTACCATTCATCAACCCACCACCAAATGACACGCCAAGAGCCCGTACTCTTGGTGAATACTCAAGACCAAGCCACCTAGGCTATAGGAACACCATTGAGCTTCCCGACCAAGCCCAAACTACGGCCCTGCGATCCGACACCATCCGGTTGGTGCAAAACGGATGTGCATTCCATGGACTTCGTTCCGAAGATCCAAATCAGCATCTAAGGGATTTCCTCAAAATCGTCGATTCCATCGACCTTGATGCTACTACTCGGGAGACCACGCGCCTGCGTCTCTTCCAATTCTCTCTACGGGACCAAGCTAGTAATTGGCTTGAGCGACTTCCCGCCAGCTCGATCTCAAGTTGGGATGATCTTACTTCTCGCTTCCTTACTCAAGTTTTCCTACCGGGGAGAACCACTAAGCTTAGAAATGACATCTTGATGTTCCAACAACGTCAAGGTGAATCTCTCTACGAAGTATGGACCCGATTCAAGGACTTACTTCATAAAGTCCCTCATCACGGCATTGATCTTTGGCTCCAAGTCCAAATCTTTTATGATCATGTCAACTTTCCCACTAAGCGATCCATTGACCAAGCGGCCGGTGGAAAACTTAGTGATCTCACCGCAGAAGAATCATGGGAAATAATAGAGGACCTCGCCCTCTATGACAACGAAAGTTGGGATGACCCCCGTGAGCTGCCCAAAACCGTCAAGGCAATCTCCTTGCCTCCTCCCGACCGTAGGATGATCGAACTTGAAGATCAAGTTAAATTTCTCATGAGTTCCTACAAAAATCCTAAGTCCTCACGACAAGTGAATCAAATCACTCTACCTTGTGAGTTATGCAGTGGTCCCCATGACACTCGTGATTGCGCAAGGCTCTCCGAACAAGCTTTTGCGGACTACGCCTCCATACGTACCGACGGAGCGGGAGAGAAGTGGTACACTTTCAAACCCGAACAAAACAACTTAGGAAACTCATACAATCCCTCATGGAGAAATCACCCTAATCTTAAGTGGAACCAAAACTCAAGCACACCCCAAAGCTCATCTAGTTCGCCTAATAGGTTCAATTCTTCTAATACCGGGAACCCCACTAATCTTGAGGCAATTGCATCTAGATTTTTGTCATCCCAAGAAACTCGATTGAATAAGCTTGAAGCCGATTTTAAGCAAAAACAGAGCGAGATGACAACCAAGCTTGATGCCCTCTTAAAAGCCTTCAACGAGCGGGAAGTTAGAGCACTCCCAAGTGATACCATTAAGAACCCAAAAGTGAATTCGATTGCATCGACTTCATGTTCCAGTTCACCATGGGAGAGTGCACATCCATGCCCCTCTCACCCAACGGTTCACTCGGTAAATGCTATCAAAAAGGGTTCCAAGTCATCCAAGAGATACCAAGGGCTGGCACCTTTGGTAAAGCCTACTCTTGAGAAACCCGTCAGCCAAGAATCCAAACCTAGTTTAGAGGAGGAGTACAAGGAACTCCATCAAGAAAAACCGATTCTTGAAGTCTTAGCTCATGCACCTTATTA
>BPTQ01000006.1:69935649-69979669 GCA_019973895.1 Chrysanthemum seticuspe | reverse complement strand
GCAGCGGAAGATGAAAGTCGTTGACACTCACAGAGCTAAAGCTGAAACCGGTAAAAGAAGTATATAAGCGCGGAAAAGCAGGTTTATTCACGGTAAGGTCGTAAAACGGAAGTGCTCTGGATTTTTCACTTTTCCTTGCTATAATTCGTTATTGCCTATGCACTAAATAGCCTATCCCACCAAACCCTTATTTCCCTACCGTAAGCCTAACGTTACAACCCTTTAAAGACCTCTTTGATAGTCTTTCCTAGGTGCTTACGCCAAAGCGATGGAGGTTTGATCTATTTTCAAGCCTATGGTAATCTATGTACTAGGACCGGTTAATGAGTGTTTATCTTCCATTTCCTATATTGTTATATTTCATATATACACCCGAGAGAGATGTGAGTATCCAAACACCCCATGTGAGGTGCTAGTATATAATTTCCGTGCTTGTTATGACTTTTGCGGGGCTTATATGTGTTGTGGACCGTTTTGAATTAATGCTTCATGACCCCTAACTTATAAATTAATTGGATAAAAGCACATTTGCTTGAGGACAAGCAAATAACAAGTGTAGGGATATTTGATAAGGTTTTAAAAGGTACCATTTTGAGGGGTCATTTAAGTCTTTATTTGATCACTTTTGTATCCGTTATTGCTTAATATCGTTCCTTTTCACTTTTTAGGTCTCGTGAAGGCAAAATGCTGGAATGGCACTTATTTGGACGAAAAGGCGCGAATATATGAAGAAAATGGCCAAAGTCGAAATCGAGACACTCACAGTTGCTGAAAGTAGAAGGCGACGGCGTCAGGTGCTATTGGCGACGCCGTCCCAAAATTATTGTGACGACCCAGTACCCAAAAATCGTGTTTTCAAGTGACGACGTCTAGTTGTGAAAGAGTAGGCCGTCGCTACTCAGACGGCCTAGATGCAATCCAGACGACGTCAGAAGTTGAAGAGGACGGCGTCACGGACATAAGGTGACGCCGTCGCAAGGTTAACGTGGCCAAGACGAAACCCTAATGGCGGCGACACGACGGCGTCACTAAACATAAGGTGACGCCGTCGCAATTGTAATCTTATATATAGAATCAGAATTTTACAGTCTTTGTGTGGAGAGACTTTGGAGTAAAAACCTAAAACCGAACCTAAGGTGTCTTGTACAGTATTTTAGGGTTTTAAACCCTATCTTACACCAAGATAAGTCTTTACTTCATTAATTCAATTATGTCTTTGATTATTTGTGTGTATGCTTGCATGTTCTCCATGTCCGGCTAATTTATTTGTGTGTTTGCTTAGGAAGTATGAAACTTAATTATTGAATATTGATTGGTTGTTTCTTATCTTAGTTGATTAATGATCTAGTAATGCGATAGGTCATTCGTTGTGTACTTAATTCTTGATTCATCTTTGTGAACCTTAGAGTATAATTACCTGAGTAATTGTAGGCTAAACCATCCAAAGAGCGCCTTAGAGTAGGAGTTTATAATCTCTAGTGGGTTTGTAGACAAGACCCTTTGGTAAGTTCGAAGAGTTAGGGAGAAACGCATACCCTACAACTTTAGACACACAACGCAACTAGGAATAAGATGTGACCCTCAACCATCAATAGGAGATAATTAAGGAGTAATACAAACTAAGTAAACACATCTTTAAACTATCATACGAGCACACATTAATTAGACATAGACTCCCACAACCTTAGTTAGATAATTAGATAATAGTAGAGTAATCGGTAGAAATACCAACCCCCCCAAATCCAATACCCAAGATTCGTACCTTTCCATTTTTCATAAAATATAAAAAGATAAAAAATAATCTTCCTCAACCTTAACCTTAGCGTAGTAAATCCATACTAGCATTCCTATTCCCCTAGAGAACGATATCAATACCCGTGGCTTACCCTAATTACTACACTACAACGATTAGGTTCACTGCCTAGGGTGTTATAAAACTTGCTCGAAGAAAAGGAAGTTCCTTTGACCCCGAACGACGCGTGTAGCGTTATCATGGGTACAGAATACCAATTGGCAGATCTCCTCACCAAAGCCTTAGCTCCTGCTAGGTTTAATGAGTTGGTCCACCGGATTGGTATGCGGTGTTTGACTCAAGAGGAACTAGTTGAACTCTTAAAACATTCTAAAAACCAGTCAAACACCAAAACCTCTTTAGTAAATATTTTTCAAAAACAAAATACAAAAATATAAAATCTGATAAAACTACAAAAATATTCTCCTATCTATATTTCTTTTCACATGGCAAGTACAATTCTTCCGTCAACACTCTTTTCTTTCAAAATTCATTATTTTTTCGATCAAGTCTTGAGGGGGAGAAAAAAAATATTTTTTCGGTTTCATAAAACCTTGTACTTGCATGTTATCTTATCCCGGTTGTTTTCTTTAATAATGGTGGTCACATTTCTGGTTCACTGACACTCCTCGGACTAAAATTTATAAAAATTCAATATTTCTTAAGTTAAAAGGGGAGTGTCATCTAATTTCTTTCCAAACATTCGTCATTTGGTAACCAAAATGGAAGTTATGGGTATTGATTGTAGATGGTTAAGGTGGAGAGACTAAAGATGTCAAATGTTCAAACTAATTTTAAACAAAAACACCTCCACCAACTACTCATTCACATTTACTACCCACATTAAATATCTCACCAACCATATCCTACGCGTAAAATGAAACATTCAAATTTGTGTTTCTGATCATCTACTTGTAAGTGTTAAAACGTTTCTTGTAATCATCTAAACATGGGTTTTAAATTGTTTCTTAAACCAACGGTTAGATTTTCATCTAGGTGTGATTTTGTGTTCCACGCATAAGCGTATGAACACATAATCATGTGTGAGTGTTTGTGGTTAAAATGGTTGTGTCAAAATGTTTGTTTAATCATAATGGTACCATTTTTGTCATCAAAACTCACCCAGAAACTCTAATTGTTTGATTTTGAATATTAGGGTTTATGCGTAATTTTGGGCGTTTTCAATATTGAGTGTTTTTTCTAAGATTGTCATATGATGTTGTTTACAAGGTTAATTGATCATAATCATGCTTGGAATCAACCCAGAAACACGAATTGCCCTTTAATTGGGAATTAGGGTTTATGTTCTTATGATTTGGGTATTTTTGATTGGCTTTGATTTTGATGTTATAACTTGGATAGAACAACTCACTATGCTTTTTAGACTTACCAGAACAAGTTTAGTGCATTTCCCACGGTAAAATTACTTACTCGTAATTCTTAAGCTTTAGGGTTTAGGTTTACGCGTAACATGTGTTCTACGTATAACTGTTTGATTGAGTATTCATGCTTGAGCTGATAAAGATTGAATGTATCTGTTAAAGATTGGTAATATGATGAACTTATTTCAGGTTTTCTACATGTGAAAATTCAGAATCAAGGTTACTTGTCATCTACGCATAAGGATCACCTTACGCGTAGCATGTTATGCGTAAGAGAAATCTTACGCGTAACGTTTACGCGTAAGGTTCTAAATTGGGGACTACGCGTATCCTGTGAAGGATATGCGTAAACAGTAACATCTACGCATAAGGTTGACTCTTACAAGTAAGCCTTACGCGTAAGGTTCCATATACGCTTACGTGTAAGCTCTACGCATAAGGCCCTCTTTTCCTACGCGTAATATTTCTTACGCCTAAGTAAAGAACCTATGCATAAGCTTACGTTTACGCGTATAATCACTCCTGTTTACGCATAAGCTTGCCATTTCTACGCCTAAGCCTAGTTTGGACCTTAATTGTGAATTTTTACGCGTGCAAACTTGTAAATAAATAAATCATAACGCCACGAAACCTATAATATCACTAATAAGCTTACAGGTTTAATAAGTTGTGAAACATAAGTGAAAACTTAGACTTTAAAACTTAAAGTTAATCAACTCACGAAACTTATCACGACGTCTTTGGACTATTGGACTAACAAGTGACATTGGACTCGTAACAATCATCGACATATCACATTCAATAACTAGATAATAAAACCATCTGTTGACTAACGTAATGTCTTTCGATATGTTGGTTCTTTTGGCTAAATATCTTTCAGATCACGACATGGACGCTCAAATACAAAACGCGGAAGCACCAAACGTTCTCACCGTTGAAGATATCTTCCCTAATGGCTATCCAATGAAGATCGGAAAGAATAACCTTCGTGTTGATTTTGATAGTCTCACCTGCTCAGAGTCTTCCTGCTTAATAGCTGTGGATATTCTGAAGAATCACCCTTATCAGAACATGCTCACCATATCTGCTACAGTGCCGGAGATCTACATTCACCAGTTCTGGCAAACAATGCAAAAGATTAAAGGTCAAAATGCTGTGACGGTGACGCTCAACCACAAACAAGTCACCATCACACCAGCAGACTTAAGGGCTGTTCTTCTCATTCCTGTTATCGAGCCAACCGAATACAATGCCACACCAACTGAAGAGGCTGTTCTGCAGTTCCTGATCGACATCGGTTATGATGAAGCTTCAGGAGTAATCACCAAGCATTCATACGTGGATCTTAAGAATATTCCTCAGCCATGGAGAACTCTCTACATTATCATCACCAAATCCGTTTCTGGAAGTGATAGTGGTTATGAGCATCCCAAGCTCATGGAACTACAGATCTTTTGGGTTTGGTCAACATGAAACACATTGAAGTTGAAGCTCTGATATAAGACGACATGATGTCATTTCTCAAAAAGCTTGGCTACAAGATCCCATATATCAGATATACCAAATTGTTGATCCAAAGAGCTCTAGGGTATAATCCTGATATCCCCAAGAGACTCAATGACCCCAACAATCACTCCATGTTGTATGAGCCTATACTCACAGTCAGATTTAAGGAATCTACAACAAAGAAACAGGGTGCAGTGTTGCCAGATCACCTTCTAACCGATGCAGTCAAACAACTCTATTCATACAAAAGGTATCTGGTAGCAGTTGATGAAGACAAAGTAGGTTTTCTTGATGATAAGTCCTCCGGTACACCTACTAGGAAAACCAGAAGAGGCAGTGCAGGAAGTGTTACAAGCACTGAGAGTCAGCGAAAGTTTCCTAAGAGATCACACATTCTCAAAAGGAAAGTTCCATCTAAGGAAGCCATTCCTATTCCTATTCCCAAGCCTGAACCGCAAAAAAAGCTAGTGGATGAAAGCTCTGAGAATACTGAATCAGACGAAGAGGTCTTCTACTCTGAAACTCCAACCGATGACACACAAACAGTAGCAAAACCTCCCAGTCCAAAAGTTGATAAAGGAAAGGGGAAAACTCCTGTGCTTGAGCATGATAAGGAAAATACCGAAGAAGAACCATTTGATGAGGAAAAAGAATATCAAAAGAAGTTGAAGAATCTCAGACTCAAATATTTTGCCGATGAATTCATAAAAGATCAAACTCGTGGACCTGGAGGGTCAAGTGGTGGAACTCAAGCCACACCAGTTTCCGATGCGGTTAATCACCCCGATAAGGGAACTGGTACCACCACCACCCACGAACAACAACAAAGGCAGATTGAGGAGTCCATCAACTTTGACATAGAGGAACCAGACACGGAAAAGACTGAGAAAACTCCTGGTGATGATACTAAGGCTGATGAAATGGCTAAGTCTGGAAATGCTGAAGATCTTGATTATGATGATTTTCTTCTTGATAGCCCAGCACGCTGCAAGGAAGAAACATCTGAGCCGCCGAAAGACCCTGAGTCTCCTCATGTCTCATCATCATCAGACTCGTCTTCTCACTCTTCACTACCACTATCCAAAGGCACAACCAGATCCACATCTAAATCAGTGAAGAAACCAACTGACTCTTGGATATCCCGGGCTAAAACCAAGATTTTCAAAGCTGTCAAGCAGGTTAGGAAGAAAGACAGGACCAACAAGAAGTTGAATCAACTAGCTGACAATATCATTCTTCTTCAAGACGAGATAGACATGATGTCAAGTGAAAGGGAGTATATCCAGAAGTTCATGCAACGTGATTTCCAAGGGGAACTGAACGAAATGATTAGGGGCTATACTCAAAAGTTCCTACTCAACACTGTTCCTGGAGTTACAAGGGAAATGTTCAACATACAACTCTATCCGAATCTGATGCATTTGGCCAAGCAAACTATAAGATCAACACCTATGACCGTAACAATCAACCCAACTGATCCTATAGTGTTCTCTAATGCTGAATTGGTTTCCAGGCTAGTAACTCAAATGTCTAAACGATCTGCAACATTTACTTCTTACGAAGGTAAATTGATTGAATCATTGCTGGAATACCAACTCAAATCAGCATGCAAAGAAGAAGCTCAAAGGTCTAAACGTCCAAGAGACGATGAAGATAATGATAAGGATAAAGATAACGAGCCTAAACATCCAAAGAAGTCTGGAGAACCCTCCTTTGTGCCACTACCACCCCTAAGGACTCCAACAACAAGATGATGTCCTCCACGCTCTTCCGCTGACAAACCTCAGGATTCTGAATTACCACCCCAGACAGAGAAAACCAGTGATCACTTCGAATACACTGGTGGTGACGATGAGGAAGTCCCTGAGCCCCAACAACAACCTACCTCTCCTGCTTCAACAAAGAAACCAGCATCCTCATCTAGGCCAAAGAAGCAGAAGAAGACGCCTACGACTGATGTCGTCTCATGGCTAGAAAAAGATGACACCGAGTATGACTGGTTTTCTACACTTTTTGATGCTACTCCCGCCCTAACTGATGATCAAGACATGGTAGAAGGTCGAATGTTGGAGCATGCTAAATTTCTTCAAGAAAGGTTTCGGGTGAAGAAGATGACCAAGTCAGAGTTAAAACGCATCAAGAATGAAGCTTTTCAATTGCTCAAAGATAGCTCGAAAAGTGCTATCGAAGTTGAAGACCATCTTGATAACATAGCACGAGCCATGTCTAACCACATCGATTGGCTCAACCCTGAAGCGAACATTGACTTCACCAGAAAAGACAAAGCTCCATACTACACCGACTGGTCTAAACCTCTACCAACGATTGGCCAACCAGATCAACCTAAGATTCCATTCCGCTACTTCTTCAACAATGACCTGGAATTTCTTCTACACGGTAGCGATGGTTCAAAGAAATACGCTACATCACTTACACTTCCGTTCCCGGCAGCCATATACTCTAACTGCATAGCCATCGAAGAAAAGGCTACTCACATGTTTTCTAACAGTGTGGAACAGTATGACATTGATGCAATGTATGGGATTCACCATTGGCCGGAACGCCGACGAATCTACTACAAAAGCTGCCAGGTTCGAAAGTCTAAACATGAAGTGTACAGCGATAAAGGGATAGTTGTTGTTAAGCATGTAGCTCTATCGTCTAAATTGGATTACACTTTCCTCAAGAATATTGTGGTCAAAAGACAAGACGAAAAAGACTATGATTTCTTTGAAGCGGACTTTCAGAATTTGTCTCTCAACGACATTGAAGATTTGTACCTTGCCAAGGTACAGGGAAGAAGGAGACAATTCTCGACAGAAATCCAACGTGAATACATCAAGTCCGTACTCATCTTCATCATAAGCATAGTGATCCAGGAACGTGTAGAAGACTTGCAACTTGCCGTTGAATCGTATCAAACACGTGTCAACTTTACCAGACCTCAGCTAGAACTTCCTGACATCAACCATCTTCCACAATTCACTCTCATCAGCAAACCATTTGGAGTAGTTTACCGTAGTGAACTACAGCGCAACTGCTTGATGGCATGTAGAGATCTTCATAAGTTTGGAGATCACACAATGAATAAAGTCAGGGATGGGTTAGCTTATTGGTTAAAGGAGATACATGAAGGCATCGGGTCGAAGAAGAGATGGAATTCTCAGGAGAAACAGGATGTTAAGAGGATCATCACTCGAATTAATGAGAGATTGTACAGAAGGGACCAGTTCAGAACTCTGGAGAGCTTCGTAGGTGGTCGTCCCAAGATTACTCTCACAGGTTATCAACGCCATGTTCGCATTCCTGGAAATATTGCTGGACTTCCTGGTACCCCTTAAACTGTTTCATTATCTATATTGATTTGGATGTGTCATTATTTTATAAATATGGCTTGTGCACACATCACAGTGTACAACCTGTTCTTGTAATGAAAGGACCCTGTGCTACGCTTTAGTGCCACAATCCTTATAAAAGGAGCGAAAGTTTCTTACTTTTGAGCAAAACTTATCAAACCGTTCACTTTTAAAAGGTTTTGCTCAAAAGAACAAGTACTTCCCCTTATGATTTTCAAAACCTCAAAAGTTTATATAACTTGTTGAGGGGGAGTATTTGATTAAAAACTTTGTTCACAAATTGTTCTTCATGATAATCTTCCCACAAAACTTAAAATGGTCATATTTAATATCAAAACGTTATCAAAAATAACATTGATATGCCATTTTTGAGGGGGAGAAAATTATTGTGATAAGAAATATGTTGATTTGCTATTGAATATTCGTGTGATAACACTTAACCCATGAATTGACGAGCTCTAAACTATCATAAATCGAAAAGATTTGTCTTCCTAGACTTATCCGAGTAGATTGTACCTATTCGAGGAACTCTTGATAGATATGAACTTTGACAGGTTTGACAACCTTTCGAGGTTTGTCCACACCTTCAAGGTAGTTACTAGAGTTAGTTGTCACCTAAAAGCTGTCAATGTACCTCTTTAACTATGCAACATAACCGTGTCTCGCGGGGGATTGTCTATCTTGAGTCGATCAATTCAAAAGTGTGCGCTCTTCTGTCACCGTATAGATTTCTGTCTAAACACTTAAGCACGTGTGGAGGGGGAGTATTTCTGCTAAAAGATAAAACTCTCACAATGGTACAAAATGTTTTTCATTCACAAACACTTTGAGAGATTTTCAAGAAAATGGTTTTATGGCAACATAGGTTAGTCATGGAGTTATAAGGTGACTAAGGTTAGGAATAACCATCCTATGATCCGCCATAGCCGGAGGGATCTACCCAAGGACATCATAAATAGTTAGTACTTAGAAGTCCTTAGGTATGAATATAAAAAAGGAGAATATGAGAATAGGAGAAAGAAGGAGTTGAAGAATTAAAAAGAAATGCAAAGAAAAGGGTGATAAGAAATAGCCCTCCAGATTATTCAACTTAGGGAAGAAACCGGGTTCAATTCATATGCTACTTGTCATCACTAGATGACACCGGTATTGAAGATAAAAGTCGTCATGGACCCAGTGACGCATGCACTAAACCTTCTTAGCCACTCAAGTTTCTCCCAACAGAAGCTTGTTTCATTCTCACAGGGAACCATACGTAAACTATCGGCTTTCTCTTAGAGATTGCTGGTATTGAAGAAGGAGACCCTCTCCCTAGTCTCCGCTCAGGAAAACCAAAGTGCACTATTGAGTCTAGAGCCACGAGATTCATCAAAAGATCTCCTAGGTACACTTGACAATTCATCGCTTGTTGTTCAACAATAAGAACGCAACTGATATATTATCGTGTCCTTCACAGATCTTAGCAATCTGTCGAGAACATTTATGAGAGGTTCACATATGTGATCCTCAATAATTGAATGGAAACTCCTGCCAGGGTCCACATCAAACAGCCCTGACAGCAGGTCACTTTGGTAACTCCTCGTGGATTACGCTTAGTGTGTCTCAAACGGTCTACAGTCGTGAGGTGATGCTTCGGTGTACCTCAGCGACTCATCTGAACTGTAGATGTACTTCGGTACATCGCGTTATCTCACTTGTGGGACTCCAGTTCAGGAACAGACATTGTGAGAATCAGAGCTATGTTTTCACACGATGCTGTTAACACTCTCGAAGTTCAAACTTGTAAGTGCTGGAATCCGCTTATCACTAACCTTTCTTATGTTTTTCTTCTTATGGAAGCTCTGGAGCGGACTGATCGTGCAGATTCTTCACATGCTCATACCAACATCATCACTAATTGAAGTTCTCTCAAAAGGCAACACAAAGTCAGAATGATTCTTCGTAAAAGTCAAAGAATTTACAAAGTTTAAAGACTAAGAGAACTACATCAGTACTGAAATCCAACGTTGAAGAGCGTGTGACAATTTTGGAGAAAGACGTGGAGACACTAGAGAAACGAAGCAGATCTGATGCAGACAACAAAAACATACTATCACTATCATCACAAATAACAAAGATCAAAGAACAAAGTAAATATTGACGTCAAAGCAGAATACTTCAAAGGAAACAATTTCTCTACACTGGAGAGATTGTTCGAATCAAGACACTTCTTCTTACAAGAAAGAAGAATGTCAG
Organism: Chrysanthemum seticuspe; assembly: GCA_019973895.1. Lineage (NCBI taxonomy): Eukaryota > Viridiplantae > Streptophyta > Magnoliopsida > Asterales > Asteraceae > Chrysanthemum > Chrysanthemum seticuspe. The sequence goes on along the minus strand of BPTQ01000006.1, from coordinate 69,969,398 downwards.
AAGACGTCAAAGCTACTATTACATCAGCACCTACAACGTTTATCACTCTTTCATTCATCACCAATACTTAGGGGGAGATTGTTGGAATCACTCCTAAACCTTAATTCAAGTGTTAGTGATTCATATGTAATAGTTAGCTTAATATGGCCTTTATGTTTATTATTAAGCTAAGGCTTATGTAGAAGGCCCATAAGCCTTGACCCAAGCCCATAAGAAGGGAAGGAGTCTAGATGTGTTGCCCTAGCTCCTTGCCCTATAAATACCTCTTGTAAACCTTCTATTGAAGGTTGGTTGTTCACTTTACTAATTCACTCTACGCATAACATTTCTCCATTACTTAGTCGTGTGTCTGTATTATGTTCATCCGATCTCTTCTTCATCTACTTCTTCTATTGATGCTTGTGTTATAATATGGGAACCTAACAATACTTTTCTCCTTTACAACAGTTAAAGGTTCTTCATCAGGAACAACATCAGGTCTAATATTGACTCCATGAACAATGTACTGTAAATCATCTTCCTTGTAATCTACTTGATTTTCTTCTCTAATAGGTACATAATTCATAGGAGTCAAAACCTCAAGATCAAACATCCAATTAGGACCTTTACCCTTTTGATTTTCTTGATCTTCTAAAAATTAAACATGAAGGAAATCTTGAACCTTCTTGGTGACTCTATTGTACACTCTAAATCCTTTACTGTTGGTGGAGTATCCCAATAAATATCCTTCTTCTGACTTGCCATCAAATTTTCCCAGATTATCAATTGTATTGAGAATATTTAGAGGACATCCAAAAAGGCTTCATAAATCAAATGTTGGGTTTGTTTCCCATCAGAAACTCATAAGGTGTCTTCATCTGAGGTTTAGTGACTGATATTCTATTCAACACATAGCAAGCAGCACTTACAGCTTCAGCCCAAAATTGAATAGGTAATAAAGAATCGGCAAGCATTGTTCTGGCTGCTTCAATCAAAGTTCTGTTCTTTCTCTCTGCAACATCATTCTACTATGGAGTTCTAGCAATACTGAACTCCCTCTTGATCCCTTTCTTGGTACAAACTTCATCCATAAGTTTGTTCTTGAATTCAGTCCCATTGTCACATCTAATACCTCTTACTTTGAGTCTCAATTGATTTTCAAGGGCTATTATGAGATCATGAATAGCATCAAACGTTTCATCCTTAAAACCCAAGAAAAATACCCAACTAAATCTACTGCAATCATCTGTCACAACCAGACAATACTTCTTCTTGTTTAGACTTGCAACAGAAACATGTCCAAACAAATCCATGTGCAGCAGCTCCAAAGGTTCTCTAATGGTTCTTTCCTCAATCTTCTTGCATGAAGCTTTATGATGTTTACCTTTCTTGCAAGCCAAACATGAGCAATCATTCCTGTATGTTTTGGAAGGTAAACCTCTAACTAAATTTCCTTTGACTAACTTGTTGATATTCTTGTAATTTACATGGCCTAATCTTCTGTGCCATTGATGTGCTTCTTTAAGTGTTGCCTTTGCTACTAAACAAGTTGCTCTTTCAGAAGAGTGAAGACTCTTCATATCTAGACTATACACATCACTAGTTCTTGGTACTTTCAGTACTACCAAGTTATCATCAACAAGTTTGAATTAAGGGGAAAGAATGAGACATTCTGTGTCAGTGAATAACACAGGGTGCTTCTTGTCACATATATGAGAGACTGACAAAAGATTGAATTTGAGCTCCTTCACATAATGAACATTCTCAAAATCTATACTTCCTGCCTTGATAGTTCCTTTGCCAGTTATTCTTCCTCCACTAGCATCATTCCCAAATGCAACTCTTCCTCCACAATAAGATCTAAAATCTGACAGAATCTCTTTGTCTCCTGTCATGCTTCCACAGCAACCACTATCCACAATTAGATGATCTTTAAGCTCCTCTTTTGGGTTGCCCTGTACAAAGATAAAAGAGTTTGTTAATTTTAGGAACCCAAGCTATTACTGACTTGTGTTCCCCTTGTGGAGTTACATACTTAAATTCTTTAAGTATGTAATTTCCACTATCTTTAAGCACATGATCAATTATCTTTGGTTGTTCAAAAACTTGTGTTGGTTTTTCAATAAAAATCTCTTTTTCATCCAAGTTCTCTTTTTTATTTTCAACAAAAAACTCTGTTTCACTCACACTTGCGGAAAGTACTGTTTGTTCCCCATCAGTACTTTACTTCTTAACCTATTTGGTTTTAACTTCTGGTGTAGAGTCCCTTGATCTAGCTACTTTCTTTGAGTTGAAACGTCTTCTAGATTGATAGTAATTAGATCTCCTAGGGTTTTTATTCCAAAAAGTGTGAGCAGTACCTTGATTGTTTGAAAATCTAGCAGTACTTTGAGAAGGTACTGGTGATTTTGAAAAAGATCTTCTCTGGTGAAGGTACCTATGGTCTTGTGAGAAATTGTTGTGGTTAACCCTATGTGAATGATTCCATACTGATTTATTCTCCCTTGGTTTTTGGTTGGCAGATCTGGTCTTTGGGAATTTGCTTAGGTATTCTTAGTGAAAGTCACAGTGCTTAATTAAATGATCAGGACTGTAACAAACAAAACACAATTTTTGGCCCATACTCCCAAAATTTCTTTCTTTAGGTCTATGATTAAAAGTATCCTGTCTTTTTGGTGACTGATAAAAACTGTTTTGACCAAAATTATCCCAAAAAGGTTTAGCGGTATTTTGAAAAGGTTTTCTTAAAGGTACTGCTGATCGTGCAGCAGTACTTTAAGTTGAAGGTACTGCTTGACTCTTAACATCATCAACTTTAGGTTTTTCAATTGTTTCTTTTGGGGTTTCAGAACTAGATTTACCTGTGTTAGGTCACCATATATGTAACTCAAGTATCAATAGAAGAAATAGAGAAGAAGAGATCGGATGAACAATATCAAACACACACGTATGGATAATATGAAGAGTTATGCGTAGAGTATGAAAGATAAATTGAACAACCAACCCTCAAGTGAGGGTTTACAAGAGTATTTATTGGGCAAGGAGCTAGGGAACACTTCTAGCAACCTTCCCTTCTTATAGGCTTGGGCCAAGGCTCATGGGCTTTCTACATAAGCCTTGGCATGATTACTAACATAAAATCCATATTAAGCTAACTATTACATCTATATATCTTATAATGCATATTAGACCCTCTCTCATATTAAATATTTAAGATTTCCTAATATAAAATTTAAGAAAATACACATACAAAAGCTTTGTGTAAAATTAATTTATGCACAACCATGTATATTAAACACCTACAATTAATACTCTTCTTCAATCACCCCTTTATAAAAAAATACAACCATTTTACCACATAATACAATATAAGCAAGCTACTACTCATTTATTGTATAAATCCAATAACCCAAACACTTAAAACACCAGCATAAAAACAAAACTACGCAACTTTAAAGACCAACATGTACAACTTGAAAGACTTGGTTAAAGTTACCCAAATATAAAATTCTCACCATCTATAAAGTTGTTGTAACAAAAAATATAAAATTAAAAAATATTTATCGCCACAAGTTTTATTACAGGGTACCCGCCGCCGCATCGCGCGGGTACCCTGCTAGTATTAATTACTAACACTTGAAATATAGTTTAGGAGTGATCCCAACAATCTCCCCCTAAGTGTTAGTGATTGATTATATAAACGTTGAAGGTGCTGATGTAATAGTAGCTTTGACGTCCTCTGACATTCTTCTTTATTGTGAGAAGAATTGCCTTGATTCTAACAATCTCTCCAGTGTAGAGAAATTGTTTCCTTTGAAAAGTTCTGCTTTGACGTCATCATATTCTTTATTCTTTGATCTTTGTTCTTTGTGACGATAGTGATAGTATGTTGTTGTTGTCTGCATCAGGTCTGCTTCGTTTCTCTAGTGTCTCCACGTCTTTCTCCAACATGCTTACATGCTCTTCAACGTTGGATTTCAGTACTGATGTTGCCTTTTGAGGGAACTTCAATTAGTGATGATGTTGGTATGAGCATGTGAAGAATCTGCACGATCAGTCAGCTCCAGAGCTTCCATAAGAAGAAAACATAAGAAAGGTTAGTGATAAACGGATTCCAGCACTTACAAGTTTGAACTTCGAGAGTGTTAACAACATAGTGTGAAAACACAACTCTAATTCTCACAATGGCTGTTCCTGAACTGGAGTCCCACAAGTGAGATAACGCGATGTACCGAAGTACATCTACAGTTCAGATGAGTCATTGAGGTAGACCAAAGCATCACCTCACGACTGTAGACCGTTCGAGACACACTAAGCGTAATCCACGAGGAGTTACCGAAGTGACCTACCATCAGGGCTGTTTGATGTTGACCCTGGCAGGAGTTTCCATTCAATCACTGAGGATCACATATGTGAACCTCTCATAAATGTTCTTGACAGATTGCTAAGATCTGTGAAGGACACGATAATATATCACCTGCGTTCTTATTGTTGAACGACAAGCGATGAATTGTCAAGTGTACCTAAGAGATCTTTTGATGAATCTCGTGGCTCTAGACTCAATAGTGCACTTTCGTTTTCCTGAGCGGAGACTAGGGAGAGGGTCTCCTTCTTCAATACCAGCAATCTCTAAGAGAAAGCCGATAGTTTACGTAGGTTCCCTGTGAGAATGAAACAAGCTTCTGTTGGGAGAAACTTGAGTGGCTAAGAAGGTTTAGTGCATGCGTCACTGGGTCCATGACAACTTTTATCTTCAATACCGATGTCATCTAGTAACGACCAGTAACATATGAATTGAACCCGGTGTCTGCCCTAAGTTGAATAATCTGGAGGGCTATTTCTTTTCACCCTTTTCTTTGCGTTTCCTTTTAATTCTTCAACTCCTTCTTTCTCCGATTTTCATTTTCTCCTTTTTATAATCATACCTAAGAACTTCTAAGTACTAACTATTTGGGATGTCCTTGGGTAGATCCCTCCGGCTCTGGCGGATCATAAGACGGTTATTCCTAACCTTAGTCACCTTATAACTCCATGACTAACCTATGTTGCCATAAAAACATTTTCCTGAAAATCTCTCAAAGTGTTTGTGAATGAAAAACATTTTGTATGACTGTGAGAGTTTTATCTTTTAGCATAAATACTCCCCCTCCACATGTGCTTAAGTGTTTAGACAGAAATCCGCACGGTGAAAGAAGAGCGCACACTTTTGAACTGATCGACTCAAGACAGATAATCCCCCGCGAGACACGGTTACGTTGCATAGTTAAAGAGTTACATTGTCAGCTTCTAGGTGACAATTAGCTCTAATAACTACCTTGAAGGTGTGGACAAACCTTGAAAGGTTGTCAAACCCGTCAAAGTTCATGTCTATCAAGAGCTTCTTGAATAGGTACAATTTACTTGGATAGGTCTTTGAAAGACAAATTTTTTCAATGTATGACTGTTCAGATCCCGTCAATTCATGGGTTAAGTCTTTTCACACGACGATTCAATAGCAAATCAACATATTTCTTATCACAATAATTTTCTCGCCCTCAAAAATGGCATATAAATGTTATTTTTGATAACGTTTTGATATTAAATATGACCATTTTGAGTTTTGCAGGAAGATTATCACGAAGAACAATTTGTGAACAAAGTTTTAGCAGAAATACTCCCCCTCAACAAGTAATACTAACTTTTGAGGTTTTAAAAACGTAAGGGAAGTACTTGTTCTTTTGAGCAACAATTTGAAAAAATGAAAGTTTTGATAAGTTTTACTCAAGATTAAGAAGCTTTCGCTCCTTTTATAGGATTGTGGCACTGAAGCGTACCACAGGGTCCTTTCATTACAAGAACGGGTTGTACACTGTGATGTGTGCACAAGCCATCGTCATTAAATAATCACACATCCAAATCAATATAGATAATGAAACAGTTTAAGGGGTACCAGGAGTTTCAGGTAGTCCAGCAATAACTCCAGGAATGCAAACTGGGCGTTGATAGCCTGTGAGAGAAATCCTGGGACGACCACCTACGAAGCTCTCTAATGTTCTGAACTGGTCCCTTCTGTACAACCTCTCATCGATCCGAGTGATGATCCTCTTAACATCCCTTTTCTCCTTAGAATTCCATCTCTTCTTCGACCTGATGCCTTCATGTATCTCCTTTAACCGATAAGCTAACCCATCCCTGAATGTCTTCAGTGTGTGATCTCCAAACTTATGAAGATCTCTACACGCCATCAAGCAGTTACGATGTAGTTCACTACGGTAAACTACTCCAAATGGTTTGCTGATGAGAGTGTATTGTGGAAGATGGTTGATGTCAGGAAGTTCTAGTTGAGGTCTGGTGAAGTTGACATGTGTTTGATACGATTCAACGGCAAGTTGCAAGTCTTCTACACGTTCATGGATCACTATGCTTCTGATGAAGATGAGCACGGACTTGATGTGTTCACATTGAATTTCAGTCGAGAATTGTCTCATTCTTCCCTGTACCTTGGCAAGGTACAGATCTTCAATGTCGTTGATAGACAAATTCTGAAAGTCCGCTTCACAGAACTCATAGGCTCTTTCGTCTTGTCTTTTAACCATGATATTCTTGAGGAAAGTGTAATCCCATTTAGACGAGAGAGCTACATGCTTAACATCAACAATCCCTTTATCACTGTACACTTCATGTTTAGACCTTCGAACCTGGCAGCTTTTGTAGTAGATTCTTTGGCGTTCCGGCCAATGGTGAATCCCATACATTGCATCGATGTCATACTGTTCCACGCTGTTGGCAAACATGTGAGTAGCCTTTTCTTCGATGGCTATGCAGTTAGAGTATATGGCTGCCGGGAACAGAAGTGTAAGTGATGTAGCGTATTTCTTTGAACCATCGCTACCGTGTAGAAGAAATTCCAGGTCATTGTTGAAGAAGTATCAGAATGGAATCTTAGGTTAATCTGGTTGGCCAATCGTTGGTAGAGGTCTTGTCCAGTCGGTGTAGTATGGAGCCTTGTCTTTTCGTGTGACATCAATGTTAGCTTCAGGGTTTAGCCAATCGATGTTGTTAGACATGGCTCGTGCTATGTTATCAAGATGGTATTCAACTTCGATAGCACTTTCCGAGCTGTCTTTGAGCAATTGAAAGGCTTCATACTTGATGCATTTTAATTCTGACTTGGTCATCTTCTTCACTTGAAACTTTTCTTGAAGAAATTTGGCATGCTCCAATGTTCGACCTTCTACCATATCTTGATCATCAGTTAGGGTGGGAGTAGCATCAACAAGTGTAGAGAACCAGTCATACTCGGTGTCATCTTCGTCTAGCCATGAGACGACATCAGCCTTAGGCCACTTCTTCTTCTTCTTTGGCCTAGATAAGGATGTTGGTTTCTTTGTTCAAGCGAGAGAGGTGGGTTGTTGTTGGGGCTCAGGGACTTCCTCATCGTCACCGCCAGTGTGTTTGAAATGATCACCGATTTTCTCTATTGTGGGTGGTAACTCAGAGTCCTGAGGTTTATCAGTAGAAGAGTGTGGAGGGGATCGTGTGTCAGTTGGAGTCCTTTGGGGTGGTGGTTGCATGGAGGATGATTCACCTGTTTTCTTCGGACGTTTAGACTCTTTATCTTTGTCCTTATCCTTATCATCATCGTCTCTTGGATACTTAGGCCTTTCAGCTTGCTCCTTGCATTGAGGTCTTGAGTTGATATTCCAGTAGTGCCTAAAATAGTTTACTTTCGTTAGAGGTGAAAGTTGCAGATCGTTGAGACATTTGTAGCACCAGCTTGGAAATCAACTCTACATCAGAGAGAACTGCAGGCTCCATTGGATTAATCGTCATTGTCACCGGAGTGGATTGCATTGTTTGCTTGACCAATTTCATGAGATTTAGATAGAGCTGTCTGGTAAACATCTCCCTTGTAACACCACGAACAGTGTCGAATAGGAACTTGTGAGTATAGCCCCTAATCCTTTCGTTCAGTTCCCCTTGGATATCAGGTTGCATGAACTTCTGGATATACTCCCTTTCACTTGACATCTTGTCTATCTCGTCATTTATAAGATTGATACTTTCAGCTAGTTGATTCAACTTCTTATTGGTCACGTCTTTCTTCCTGACCTGCTTGACAGCTTTGACAATCTTGGTTTTAGCCCGGGATATCCAAGAGTCAGTTGGTTTCTTCACAAATTTAGATGTGGATCTTGTTGTTCATTTGAATGGTGGAAGTGAAGAATGAGAAGACGAGTCTGATGATGAGGAAACGTGAGGTGACTCCGGGTCCTTCGGTGGCTCAGAAGTTTCCTCCTTGGAGCGTGCGGGACTGTCTAGAAGAAAAGTATCATAATCAAGATCTTCATCATTTCCAGACTTAGCCGTTTCATCAGCCTTAGTATCATCACCAGGAGTTTTCTCAGTCTTTTCCATGTCTGGTTCCTCTATGTCATAGTTGATGGAATCCTCTATCTGCCTTTCTTGTTGTTAATGGGTGGTGGTACCAGTTCCCTTATCGGGTTGATTAACCGCATCGGAAACTAGTGTGGCATGAGTTCCACCACTTGACCCTCCAGGGCCACGAGTTTGATCCTTTACGAATTCATCGGCAAAGTATTTTTGTCTGAGGTTCTTCAACTTCTTTTGATATTCTCTTTCCTCATCAAATGGTTTTTCTTCAGAACTTTCCTTATCTTGCTAAAGCACAGGAGTTTTCCCTTTGCCTTTATCAGCTATTGGACTGGGAGGTTTTGCTACTGTTTGTGTGTCATCTGTTGGAGTTTCAGAGTAGAAGACCTCTTCGTCTGATTCAGTATTCTCAGAGCTTTCATCCAGTAGCTTTCGTTGCGGTTCAGGCTTGGGAATGGAAATAGGAATAGCTTCCTTAGAGGGAACTTTCCTTTTGAGTGCATGTTTCCTCTTAGGAAAATTTCTTTGACTCTCAGTGCTTGTAACACTTCCTGCACTGCCTCTCCTGGTTTTTTTAGTGGGTGTACCAGAATATTTTTCATCAAGAAAGCCTACTTTGCCTTCATCAACCGCTACCAGCTACCTTTTGTATGAATAGAGTTGTTTGACTGCATCGGTTAGGATGTGATCTGGCAACAGTGCACCCTGTTTCTTTGTTGTAGACTCCTTAAATCTGAGTGTGAGTGTAGGCTCATACAACATGGAGTGATTGTTGGGGTCATTGAGTCTCTTGGGGATATCAGGATTATACCCTAGAGCTCTTCGGATCAACAATTTAGTATATCTGATGTATGGGATCATTGAGCAAAGCTTTTTGAGGAAAGACATCATGTAGTCCCATATTAGAGCTTCAACTTCAATATGTTTCATGTTGACCAAAGCCCAAAAGATCTGTAGTTCCATGAGCTTGGGATGCTCATAACCACTATCACGTCCAGAAACTGATTTGGTGATGATGATGTAGAGGGTTCTCCATGGCTGAGGAATATTCTTAAGATCCACGTATGAATGCTTTGTGATTACTCCTGTAGCTTCGTCATAACCAATGTCGATCATGAACTGCAGAACAGCCTCTTCAGTTGGTGTGGCATTGTATTCGGTTGGCTCGATAACAGGAATGAGAAGAACAACCCTTAAGTCTGCTGGTGTGATGGTGACTTGTTTGTGGTTGAGCGTCACCTTTACAGCATTTTGACCTTTGATCTTTCGCATTGTATGCCAGAACTGGTGAATGTAGATCTCCGGCACTGTAGTAGAATTGGTGAGCATGTTCTAATAAGGGTGGTTCTTCAGAATGTCCACAGCTATTAAACAAGAAGACTCTGAGCAGGTGAGACTATCAAAATCAACACGAAGGTTGTTCTTTCCTATCTTCATCTGATAGCCAATAGGGAAGATATCTTCAACGGTGAGAACGTTTGGTGCTTCCACGTTTTGCATTTGAGTGTCCATATCATGATCTGAAAGATATTTAGCCAAATGACCCAACATATCGAAAGACATTACGTTAGTTAACAGATGGTTTTATTTTCTCATTATTCAATGTGATATGTCGATGATTGTTACGAGCCCAATATCACTTGTTAGTCCAATTGTCCAAAGACGTCGTGATAAGTTTCGTGAGTTGATTAACTTCAAGTTTTAAAGTCTATGTTTTCACTTATTTTTCACAACTTATAAAACATTTAAACTTATTAGTGACATTATTGGTTTTGTGGCGTTATGATTTATTTATTTACAAGTTTGCATGCGTAACAATTCACAATTAAGGTCAAAACTAGGCTTAGGCGTAGAAATGGCAAGCTTATGCGTAAACAAGAGTGATTATACGTGTAAACGTAAGCTTATTCGTAGGTTCTTTACTTACGCATAAGAAATATTACGCGTAGGAAAAGAGGGCCTTATGCGTAGAGCTTACGCGTAATCGTATATGGAACCTTACGCGTAAGGCTTACTCGTAAGAGTCAACCTTATGTGTAGAGGTTACTATTTATGCATATCCTTCACAGGATACGCGTAGTCCCCAATGTAGAACCTTACGCGTAAACGTTACGCGTAAGATATCTCTTACGAATAACATGCTACGCGTAAGGTGATCCTTATGCGTAGATGGCAAGTAACCTTGATTCTAAGTTATACACGCGTTGAAACCTGAAATAAATTCACCATATTACCAATATTAACATATACATTCAATCCTTTTCAAATCAAATCATGAATACTCATTCAAGCAGTTATGCGTAGAACATGTTTACGCGTACACCTAAAAACCCTTAAGTTTAATTTCTACGAGTAAGATATTTAGCCATAGGAATTGCACCAAACTTTTTCTGGGATGTCTAAGAAGCCTATTGTGTTGTTTTATCCAAGTTTAAACATCAAAATCTAAGCAGATTAAAATTACCCAAATACTAAGAACATAAACCCTAGTTTTCAAATTTAACACAGTTGGTGTTTCTGGGCAAGTTCTGAGCCTAGATATCATCATTTCAACATGAGAACAACATCAAACAAGCAACTAATTAACCAGAAACGTTCACACAAGAAAATACACAATTCACGCATAAACCCTAGTTTTCATAAGTCATTCAATTCGTGTATCTGGGTGAGTTTTAATGATGGAAATGGTTTCAAAGTGATTAGATAAACGTTTTTACACCACCATTTCAACCACAAACACACAAATGAAGAAGTTGAGTTCATAGCTTATGCGTAGAACACAACAATCTCCCAAACTTGATTTTTAACCGTTAGATTCGTTTAAAATTCAAAACCAATGTTTGTTTTAACCCAAAGATTGTGAAACACTTACAAATTGTTGATCAAGAACACAAATTTGAGGATGAGTTTTTACGCGTAGGATTTGGGTGGTTGGGATATTAAATGTTGTAATAAATGAGAAGTAATGGTTTGGTGAGGGTGTTTTGTAAAAAAACACTTTTGCATTTTGACATAATTAGTCCCTGCACCTTTACCATTTACCTCTTATGCCCATAACTTCCATTTTGGTAACTCCTCGTGGATTACGCTTAGTGTGTCTCAAATGGTCTACAGTCGTGAGGTGATGCTTCGGTGTACCTCAGCGACTCATCTGAACTGTAGATGTACTTCGGTACATCGCGTTATCTCACTTGTGGGACTCCAGTTCAGGAACAGCCATTGTGAGAATCAGAGTTGTGTTTTCACACTATGCTGTTAACACTCTCGATGTTCAAACTTGTAAGTGCTGGAATCCGCTTATCACTAAACTTTCTTATGTTTTTCTTCTTATGGAAGCTCTGGAGCGGACTGATCGTGCAAATTCTTCACATGCTCATACCAACATCATCACTAATTGAAGTTCTCTCAAAAGGCAACACAAAGTCATAATGATTCTTCGTCAAAGTCAAAGAATTTACAATGTTTAAAGACTAAGAGAACTACATCAGTACTGAAATCCAACGTTGAAGAGCGTGTGAGCATGTTGGAGAAAGACGTGGAGACACTGGAGAAACGAAGCAGATCTGATGCAGACAACAACAACATACTATCACTATCATCACAAATAACAAAGATCAAAGAACAAAGTAAATATTGACGTCAAAGCAGAATACTTCAAAGGAAACAATTTCTCTACACTGGGGAGATTGTTCGAATCAAGACACTTCTTCTCACAAGAAAGAAGAATGTCAGAAGACGTCAAAGCTACTATTACATCAACACCTACAACGTTTATCACTCTTTCATTCATCACCAACACTTAGGGGGAGATTGTTGGAATTACTCCTAAACCTTAATTCAAGGGTTAGTGATTCATATGTAATAGTTAGCTTAATATGGCCTTTATGATTATTATTAAGCTAAGGCTTATGTAGAAGGCCCATAAGCCTTGACCCAAGCCCATAAGAAGGGAAGGAGTCTAGATGTGTTGCCCTAGCTCCTTACCCTATGAATACCTCTTGTAAACCTTCTATTGAAGGTTGGTTGTTCACTTTACTAATTCACTCTACGCATAACATTTCTCCATTACTTAGTCGTGTGTTTGTATTGTGTTCATCCGATCTCTTCTTCATCTATTTCTTCTATTGATGCTTGTGTTATAATATGGGAACCTAACAATACTTTTCTCCTTTACAACAGTTAAAGGTTCTTCATCAGGAACAACATCAGGTCTAATATTGACTCCATGAACAATGTACTGTAAATCATCTTCCTTGTGATCTACTTGATTTTCTTCTCTAACAGGTACATAATTCATAGAAGGAGTCAAAACCTCAAGATCAAACATCCAATCAGGACCTTTACCCTTCTGATTTTCTTGATCTTCTAAAAATTCAACATGAAGGCAATCTTGAAACTTCTTGGTGACTCTATTGTACACTCTAAATCCTTTACTATTGGTGGAGTATCCCAATAAATATCCTTCTTCTGACTTGCCATCAAATTTTCCCAGATTATCAATTGTATTGAGAATAGTTAGAGGACATCCAAAAGGCTTCATAAATCAAATGTTGGGTTTGTTTCCCATCAGCAACTCATAAGGTGTCTTCATCTGAGGTTTAGTGACTGATATTTTATTCAACACATAGCAAGCAGCACTTACAGCTTCAGCCCAAAATTAAATAGGTAATAAAGAATCGGCAAGCATTGTTCTGGCTGCTTCAATCAAAGTTCTGTTCTTTCTCTCTGCAACACCATTATACTGTGGAGTTCTAGCAATACTGAACTCCCTCTTGATCCCTTTCTTGGCACAAAATTCATCCATAAGTTTGTTCTTGACTTCAGTCCCATTGTCACATCTAATACCTCTTACTTTGAGTCTCAATTGATTTTCAAGGGCTATTATGAGATCATGAATAGCATCAAACGTTTCATCTTTAAAACCCAAGAAAAATATCCAACTAAATCTACTGCAATCATCTGTCACAACCAGACAGTACTTCTTCTTGTTTAGACTTGCAACAGAAACAGGTCCAAACAAATCCATTTGCAGCAGCTCCAAAGGTTCTCTAATGGTTCTTTCCTCAATCTTCTTGCATGAAGCTTTATGTTGTTTACCTTTCTTGCAAGCCAAACATGAGTGATCATTCCTGTATGTTTTGGAAGGTAAACCTCTAACTAAATTTCCTTTGACTAACTTGTTGATATTCTTGTAATTTACATGGCCTAACCTTTTGTGCCATTGATGTGCTTCTTCAAGTGTTGCCTTTGCTACTAAACAAGTTGCTCTTTCAGAAGAGTGAAGATTCTTCATATCCAGACTATACACATCATTAGTTCGTGGTACTTTCAGTACTACCAAGTTATCATCAACAAGCTTGAATTCAGGGGAAAGAATGAGACATTCTGTGTTAGTGAATAACACAGGGTGCTTCTTGTCACATATCTGAGAGACTGACAAAAGATTGAATTTGAGCTCCTTCACATAGCGAACATTCTCAAAATCTATGCTTCCTGCCTTGATAGTTCCTTTGCCAGTTATTCTTCCTCCACTAGCATCATTCCCAAATGCAACTCTTCCTCCACAATAAGATCTGAAATCTGACAAAATCTCTTTGTCTCCTGTCATGCTTCCAGAGCAACCACTATCCACAATTAGATGATCTTTAAGCTCCTCTTCTGGGTTGCCCTATACAAAGATAAAAGAGTTAGTTAATTTTAGGAACCTAAGCCATTACTGACTTGTGTTCCCCTTGTGGAGTTACATACTTAAATTCTTTAAGTATGTAATTTCAACTATCTTTAAGCACATGATTAATTATCTTTGGTTGTTCAAAAACTTGTGTTGGTTTTTCAATAAAAATCTCTTTTTCATCCAAATTCTCTTTATTATTTTCAACAAAAATCTCTGTTTCACTCACACTTATTGAAAGTACTGTTTGTTCCACATCAGTACTTTCCTTCTTAACCTATTTGGTTTTAACTTCTGGTGTAGAGTCCCTTGATCTAGCTACTTTCTTTGAGTTGAAACGTCTTCTAGATTGATAGTAATTAGATCTCCTAGGGTTTTTATTCCAAAAAGTGTGAGCAGTACCTTGATTGTTTGAAAATCTAGCACTACTTTGAGACGGTACTAGTGATTTTGAAAAAGATATTCTCTGGTGAGGGTACCTATGGTCTTGTGAGAAATTGTTGTGGTTAACCCTATGTGAATGATTCCAGACTGGTTTATTCTCCCTTGGTTTTTGGTTGGCAGATCTGGTCTTTGGGAATTTGCTTAGGTATTCTGAGTGAAAGTCACAGTGCTTAATCAAATGATCAGGACTGTAACAAACAAAACACAATTTTTGGCCCATACTCCCAAAATTTCTTCCTTTAGGTCTATGATTAAAAGTATCCTATCTTTTTGGTGAATGATAAAAAATGTTTTGACCAAAATTATCCCAAAAAGGTTTAGCAGTATTTTGAAACGGTTTTCTTAAAGGTACTGCTGATCGTGCAGCAGTACTTTGAGTTGAAGGTACTGCTTGACTCTTAACATCATCAACTTTAGGTTTTTCAACTGTTTCTTTTGGGGTTTCAGAACTAGATTTACCTGTGTTAGGTCACCATATATGTAACACAAGCATCAATAGAAGAAATAGAGAAGAAGAGATCGGATGAACAATATCAAACACACACATATGGATAATATGAAGAGTTATGCGTAGAGTATAAAAGATAAATTGAACAACCAACCCTCAAGTGAGGGTTTACAAGAGTATTTATAGGGCAAGGAGCTAGGGCAACACTTCTAGCAACCTTCCCTTCTTATAGGCTTGGGTCAAGGCTCATGGGCTTTCTACATAAGCCTTGGCATGATTACTAACATAAAAGCCATATTAAGCTAACTATTACATATTAATTACTAATACTTGAAATATAGTTTAGGAGTGATTCCAACAATCTCCCCCTAAGTGTTAGTGATTGATTATATAAACGTTGAAGGTGCTGATGTAATAATAGCTTTGACGTCCTCTGACATTCTTATTTATTGTGAGAAGAATTGACTTGATTCAAACAATCTCCCCAGTGTAGAGAAATTGTTTCCTTTGAAAAGTTCCGCTTTGACGTCGTCATATTCTTTGTTCTTTGATCTTTGTTCTTTGTGATGATAGTGATAGTCTGCTGTTGTCTGCATCAGGTTTGCTTCGTTTCTCAAGTGTCTCCACGTCTTTCTCCAACATGCTCACATGCTCTTCAACGTTGGATTTCAGTACTGATGTAGTTCTCTTAGTCTTTAAACTTTGAAGATTCTTTGACTTTGACGAAAAATCATTCTGACTTTGTGTTGCCTTTTGAGAGAACTTCAATTAGTGATGATGTTGGTATGAGCATGTGAAGAATCTGCACTATCAGTCCGCTCCAGAGCTTCCATAAGAATAAAACATAAAAAAGGTTAGTGATAAGCGGATTCCAACACTTATAAGTTTGAACTTCGAGAGTGTTAACAGCATAGCGTGAAAACACAACTCTGATTCTCACAATGGCTGTTCCTGAACTGGAGTCCCACAAGTGAGATAACGCGATGTACCGAAGTACATCTACAGTTCAGATGAGTCGCTGAGGTACACCGAAGGATCACCTGACGATTGTAGACCATTTGAGACACACTAAGCGTAATCCACGGGGAGTTACCGAAGTGACCTGCTGTCAGGGCTGTTTGATGTTGACCCTGGCAGGAGTTTCCATTCAATCACTGAGGATCACATATGTGAACCTCTCATAAATGTTCTCGACAGATTGCTAAGATCTGTGAAGGACACGATAATATATCACTTGCGTTCTTATTGTTGAATGACAAGCGATGAATTTTCAAGTGTACCTAAGAGATCTTTTGATGAATCTCGTGGCTCTAGACTCAATAGTGCACTTTGGTTTTCCTGAGCGGAGACTAGAAATCTCTAAGAGAAAGCCGATAGTTTACGTAGGGTTCCCTGTGAGAATGAAACAAGCTTCTGTTGGGAGAAACTTGAGTGGCTAAGAAGGTTTAGTGCATGCGTCACTGGGTCCATGACGACTTTTATCTTTAATACCGGTGTCATCTAGTGACGACCAGTAGCATATGAATTGAACCCGGTGTCTGCCCTAAGTTGAATAATCTGGAGGGCTATTTATTTTCACCCTTTTCTTTGCATTTCCATTTAATTCTTCAACTCCTTCTTTCTCCGATTCTCATTTTCTCCTTTTTATAATCATACCTAAGGACTTCTAAGTACTAACCATTTGTGATGTCCTTGGGTAGATCCCTTCGGCTCTGGCGGATCATAGGACGGTTATTCCTAACCTTAGTCACCTTATAACTCCATGACTAACCTATGTTGCCATAAAACCATTTTCCTTAAAATCTCTCAAAGTGTTTGTGAATGAAAAACATTTTGTACCACTGTGAGAGTTTTATCTTTTAGCAGAAATACTCCCCCTCCACACGTGCTTAAGTGTTTAGACAGAAATCTGCACGGTGAGAGAAGACACGGTTACGTTGCATAGTTAAAGAGTTACATTGTCAGCTTTTAGGTGACAATTAGCTATAATAACTACCTTGAAGGTGTGGACAAACCTCGAAAGGTTGTCAAACCCGTCAAAGTTCATGTCTATCAAGAGCTTCTCGAATAGGTACAATTTACTTGGATAATTCTTTGAAAGACAAATCTTTTCCATGTATGACTGTTCAGATCCCGTCAATTCATGGGTTATGTCTTTTCACACGACGATTCAATAGCAAATCAACATATTTCTTATGACAATAATTTTCTCCCCCTCAAAAATGGCATATAAATGTTATTTTTGATAACGTTTTGATATTAAATATGACCATTTTGAGTTTTGTAGGAAGATTATCACGAAGAACAATTTGTGAACAAATTTTTAGCAGAAATACTCCCCCTCAACAAGTAATACTAACTTTTGAGGTTTTGAAAACGTAAGGGGAAGTACATGTTTTTTTGAGCAACACTTTGAAAAAATGAAAGTTTCGATAAGTTTTACTCAAAAGTAAGAAGCTTTCGCTCCTTTTATAGGATTGTGGCACTGAAGCGTACCACAGGGTCCTTTCATTACAAGAACGGGTTGTACACTGTGATGTGTGCACAAGCCATCGTCATTAAATAATCACACATCCAAATCAATATAGATAATGAAACAGTTTAAGGGGTACCAGGAGTTTCAGGTAGTCCAGCAATAACTCCAGGAATGCGAACTGGGCGTTGATAGCCTGTGAGAGAAATCCTGGGACGACCACCTACGAAGCTCTCCAATGTTCTGAACTGGTCCCTTCTGTACAACCTCTCATCGATCCGAGTGATGATCCTCTTAACATCCCTTTTCTCCTTAGAATTCCATCTCTTCTTCGACCCGATGCCTTCATGTATCTCCTTTAACCGATAAGCTAACCCATCCCTGACTGTCTTTAGTGTGTGATCTCCAAACTTATGAAGATCTCTACATGCCATCAAGCAGTTGCGATGTAGTTCACTACGGTAAACTACTCCAAATGGTTTGCTGATGAGAGTGTATTATGGAAGATGGTTGATGTCAGGAAGTTCTAGCTGAGGTCTGGTGAAGTTGACACATGTTTGATATGATTCAACGGCAAGTTGCAAGTCTTCTACAAAAATTCCTGGATCACTATGCTTCTGATGAAGATGAGCACAGACTTGATGTATTCACGTTGGATTTCAGTCGAGAATTGTCTCATTCTTCCCTGTACCTTGGCAAGGTACAGATCTTCAATGTCATTGATAGACAAATTCTGAAAGTCTGCTTCACAGAAATCATACTCTCTTTCGTCTTGTCTTTTGACCACGATATTCTTAAGGAAAGTGTAATCCCATTTAGACGAGAGAGCTACATGCTTAACAGCAACGATCCCTTTATCACTGTACACTTCATGTTTAGACCTTCGAACCTGGCAGCTTTTGTAGTAGATTCTTCGTCGTTCCGGCCAATGGTGAATCCCATACATTGCATCGATGTCATACTGTTTCACGCTGTTGGCAAACATGTGAGTAGCCTTTTCCTCAATGGCTATGCAGTTGGAGTATATGGCTGCCGGGAAGGGAAGTGTAAGTGATGTAGCGTATTTCTTTGAACCATCGCTACCGTGTAGAAGAAATTCCAGGTCATTGTTGAAGAAGTATCATAATGGAATCTTAGGTTGATCTGGTTGGCTAATCATTGGTAGAGGTCTTGTCCAGTCGGTGTAGTATGGAGCCTTGTATTTTCATGTGAAGTCAATGTTAGCTTCAGGGTTTAGCCAATCGATGTTGTTAGACATGGCTCGTGCTATGTTATCAAGATGGTATTCAACTTCGATAGCACTTTTCGAGCTGTCTTTGAGAAATTGAAAGGCTTCATTCTTGATGCGTTTTAATTCTGACTTGGTCATCTTCTTCACTTGAAACTTTTCTTGAAGAAATTTGGCATGCTCTAATGTTCGACCTTCTACCATATCTTGATCATCAGTTAGGGCGGGAGTAGCATCAACAAGCATAGAGAACCAGTCATACTCAGTGTCATCTTTGTCTAGCCATGAGACGACATCAGCCTTAGGCGACTTCTTCTTCTTCTTTGGCCTAGATGAGGATGCTGGTTTCTTTGTTGAAGCTGGAGAGGTGGGTTGTTGTTGGGGCTCAGGGACTTCCTCATCGTCACCGCCAGTGTGTTCGAAATGATCACCGATTTTCTCTGTGGAGGGTGTAACTCAGAGTCTTGAGGTTTATCTGTAGAAGAGTGTGGAGGGGATCGTGTGTCAGTTGGATTCCTTTGGGGTGGTGGTTGCTTGGAGGATGATTCACCAGTTTTCTTCGGACGTTTAGACTCTTTATCTTTGTCCTTATCCTTATCATCATCGTCTCTTCGACGCTTAGGCCTTTCAGCTTGCTCCTTGCATTGAGGTCTTGAGTTGATATTCCAATAGTGCCTCAAATAGTTTACTTTCGTCAGAGGTGAAAGTTGCAGATCGTTGAGACATTTGTAGCACCAGCTTGGAAATCAACTCTGCATCAGAGAGAACTGCAGGCTCCATTAGATTAATCATCATTGTCGCCGGAGTGGATTGCATTGTTTTCTTGACCAATTTCATGAGATTTGGATAGAGCTGTCTGGTAAACATCTCCCTTGTAACACCAGGAACAGTGTCGAGTAGGAACTTGTGCGTATAGCCCCTAATCATTTCGTTCAGTTCCCCTTGGACATCAGGTTGCATGAACTTCTGGATATACTCCCTTTCACTTCACATATTGTCTATCTCGTCATTTATAAGATTGATATTGTCAGCTAGTTGATTCAACTTCTTGTTGGTTACGTCTTTCTTCCTGACCTGCTTGACAGCTTTGACAATCTTGGTTTTAGCCCGGGATATCCAAGAGTCAGTTGGTTTCTTCACAGATTTAGATGTGGATCTTGTTGTTCCTTTGGATGGTGGAAGTGAAGAGTGAGAAGACGAGTCTAATGATGAGGAAACGTGAGGTGACTCCGGGTCCTTCGGTGGCTCAGAAGTTTCCTCCTTGGAGCGTGCGGGACTGTCTAGAAGAAAAGTATCATAATCAAGATCTTCATCATTTCCAGACTTAGCCGTTTCATCAGCCTTAGTATCATCACCAGGAGTTTTCTCATTCTTTTCCATGTCTGGTTCCTCTATGTTATAGTTGATGGAATCCTCTATCTGCCTTTCTTGTTGTTCATGGGTGGTGGTACCAGTTCCCTTATCGGGTTGATTAACCACATCGGAAACTGGTGTGGCATGAGTTCCACCACTTGACCCTCCAGGGCCACGAGTTTGATCCTTTACGAATTCATCGGCAAAGTATTTTTGTCTGAGGTTCATCAACTTCTTTTGATATTCTCTTTCCTCATCAAATGGTTCTTCTTCAGAACTTCCCTTATCTTGCTCAAGCACAAGAGTTTTCCCTTTGCCTTTATCAGCTATTGGACTAGGAGGTTTTGCTACTGTTTGTGTGTCATCTTTTGGAGTTTCAGAGTACAAGACCTCTTCGTCTGATTCAGTATTCTAAGAGCTTTCATCCAGTAGCTTTTATTGCGGTTCAGGCTTGGGAATGGGAATAGGAATAGCTTCCTTAGAGGGAACTTTCCTTTTGAGTGCATGTTTCCTCTTAGGAAACTTTCTTTGACTCTCAGTGCCTGTAACACTTCCTGTACTGCCTCTCTTGGTTTTTCTAGTGGGTGTACCAGAATATTTTTCATCAAGAAAGCCTACTTTTCCTTCATCAACTGCTACCATGTAGCTTTTGTATGAATAGAGTTGTTTGAGTGCATCGGTTAGAAGGTGATCTGGCAACACTGCACCCTGTTTCTTTGTTGTAGATTCCTTAAATCTGACTGTGAGTGTAGGCTCATACAACATGGAGTGATTGTTGGGGTCATTGAGTCTCTTGGGGATATCAAGATTATACCTTTGAGCTCTTTGGATCAACAATTTAGTATATCTGATGTATGGGATCTTGGAGCCAAGCTTTTTGAGGAAACACATCATGTAGTCCCATATTAGAGCTTCAACTTCAATATGTTTCATGTTGACCAAAGCCCAAAAGATCTGTAGTTCCATGAGCTTGGGATGCTCATAACCACTATCACGTCCAAAAACTAATTTGGTGATGATGATGTAGAGGGTTCTCCATGGCTGAGGAATATTCTTAAGATCCACGTATGAATGCTTTGTGATTACTCCTGTAGCTTCGTCATAACCAATGTCGATCATGAACTGCAGAACAGCCTCTTCAGTTGGTGTGGCATTGTATTCGGTTGGCTCGATAACTGGAATGAGAAGAACAACCCTTAAGTCTGCTGGTGTGATGGTGACTTGTTTGTGGTTGAGTGTCACCGTTACAGTATTTTGACCTTTGATCTTTCACATTGTATGCCAGAACTGGTGAATGTAGATCTCCGACACTATAGTAGAATTGGTGAGCATGTACTGATGAGGGTGGTTCTTCAGAATGTCCACAGCTATTAAGCAAGAAGACTCTGAGCAGGTGAGACTATCAAAATCAACACGAAGGTTGTTCTTTCCTATCTTCATTGGATAGCCACTAGGGAAGATATCTTCAACGGTGAGAACGTTTGGTGCTTCCACGTTTTGCATTTGAGTGTCCATGTCGTGATCTGAAGATATTTAGCCAAAAGAACCAACATATCGAAAGACATTACGTTAGTTAACAGATGGTTTTATTGTCTCATTATTGAATGTGATATGTCGATGATTGTTACGAGCCCACTTGTTAGTCCAATTGTCCAAAGACGTCGTGATAAGTTTTGTGAGTTGATTAACTTCAAGTTTTAAAGTCTATGTTTTCACTTATTTTTCACAACTTATAAAACATTTAAGCTTATTAGTGACATTATTGGTTTCGTGGCGTTATGATTTATTTATTTACAAGTTTGCACGCGTAACAATTCACAATTAAGGTCAAAACTAGGCCTAGGCGTAGAAATGGCAAGCTTATGCGTAAACAGGAGTGATTATACGCGTAAACGTAAGCTTTTGCGTAGGTTCTTTACTTACGCGTAAGAAATATTACGCGTAGGAAAAGAGGGCCTTATGCGTAGAGCTTACGCGTAATCGTATATGGAACCTTACGCGTAAGGCTTACTCGTAAGAGTCAACCTTATGCGTAGAGGTTACTGTTTACGCATATCCTTCACAAGATACGCGTAGTCCCCAATGTAGAACCTTACGCGTAAACGTTACGCGCAAGATATCTCTTACGCATAACATGCTACGCGTAAGGTGATCCTTATGCGTAGATGGCAAGTAACCTTGATTCTGAGTTATACACGCATTGAAACCTGAAATAAATTCACCATATTACCAATATTAACATATACATTCATTCCTTTTCAAATCAAATCATGAATACTCATTCAAGTAGTTATGCGTAGCACATGTTTACGCGTAGACCTAAAAACCCTTAAGTTTAATTTCTACGAGTAAGATATTTAGCCATAGGAATTGCACCAAACTTTTTCTGGGATGTCTAAGAAGCCTATTGAGTTGTTTTATCCAAGTTTTAACATCAAAATCTAAGCAGATTAAAATTACCCAAATACTAAGAACATAAACCCTAGTTTTCAAATTTAACACAGTTGGTGTTTCCGGGTAAGTTCTGAGCCTAGATATCATCATTTCAACATGAGAACAACATCAAACAAGCAACTAATTAACAAGAAACGTTCACACAAGAAAATACCCAATTCACGCATAAACCCTAGTTTTCAAAAGTCATTCAATTCGTGTATCTGGGTGAGTTTTAATGATGGAAATGGTTTCAAAGTGATTAGATAAACGTTTTTACACCACCATTTCAACCACAAACACACAAATGAAGAAGTTGAGTTCATAGCTTACGCGTAGAACACAACAATCTCCCAAACTTGATTTTTAACCGTTAGATTCGTTTAAAATTCAAAACCAATGTTTGTTTTAACCCAAAGATTGTGAAACACTTACAAATTGTTGATCAAGAACACAGATTTGAGGATGAGTTTTTACGCGTACGATTTGGGTGGTTGGGATATTAATTGTTGTAATAAATGAGAAGTAATGGTTTGGTGAGGGTGTTTTGTAAAAAAACACTTTTGCATTTTGACACAATTAGTCCCTGCACCTTTATCATTTACATCTTATGCCCATAACTTCCATTTTGGTTACCAAATGACGGAGATTTGGAAAGAAATTTGACGACACTCCCCTCGACTTAAGAAATAATGAAATTTTATAAATTTTAGTCCGAGGAGTGTCAGTAAACCAGAAATGTGACCACTATTCTTAAAGAAAAAACCGTGATAAGGTAACATGCAAGTAAAAGGTTTTATGAGATCGTAAAATATTTGCATTCTCCTCCGCAACACTTGATCGTAAAAATACTGAATTTTGAAAGATAAGAGTGTTGACGGAAGATTTGCACTTTCCATGTTAAAAGAAATATAGATGGAAGAATATTTTTGTTGTTTTATCAGATTTTATATTTTTGTATTTTGTTTTTTGAAAAATATTTACAAAAGAGGTTTTGGTGTTTGACTGGTTTTAAGAATGTTTTAAGAGTTCATCCAGGTCCTATTGAGTCAAACACCACATACCAATCCAGTGGACCAAATCATTAAACCTAGCAGGAGCTAAGGCTTTGGTGAGAAGATCTGCCAGTTGGTATTCAGTACCCACAAAGTATAATTCAACTGTACCCTGTTCCACGTGGTCCTTGATGAAATGATATCGAAGATCGATGTGCTTTGATTTCGAGTGTTGAACAGAGTTGCACGAGATAGCAATAGCACTCCAATTGTCGCAGTACATCGGGATTCTGTCAAATACGTAACCATAGTCTTTGAGTTGTGTTCTCATCCAAATGACTTGAGCACAACACGCCGACATGGCTACATATTCAACTTCGGTTGATGACAGCGATGTACAGTCCTGCTTCTTCGATTGCCATGACACCAGTTTATCACCAAGAAATTGTAATGCTCCTGAAGTACTTTTTCGTGAATCTAAACATCCTGCGTGATTAGCGTCTGAAAAAGCTATTAGTTTAAAACCAGAATCCTTCAGATACCAGATTCCCAAGTTAATGGTTCCCTTGATGTATCGGAGGATTCTTTTAGCCTCAGAGAGGTGGGTTTCAGTTGGTCTCGACTGATAACGGGAGCAAAGATATATGGCAAACAGAATATCAGGCCTGCTAGCTGTTAGATACATGAGAGACCCAATAATACTACGGTATTTGGTAGGGTCCCCAATTTCCCATGTAAATCAGCGTCTAGCTTCTTGGTATGAGCCATTGGTGTGGCATAGGTGTCACAGTTTTGCATTCCAAATATTCCAAATTTGTTTAACAGTTCAAGGGCATATTTGGACAGACTCAAGAAAATACCACGGGGTGATTGATGAACTTGCATTCCGAGAAAGAATGTGAGTTCACCCATCATTGACATTTCAAAATGTTTTGTCATTAGTTTTGCAAAAGCATTTGAGCATTTTAAATGTGTTGACCCAAAAATGATGTCATCCATATAGATTTGAACGATTAAGATGTGAGCCCCGTGATATTGTATGAAAAGTGTAGGATCAACCGAACCTTTGGTGAAATTATTGGCAATGAGGAAGGATGATAACTTATCGTACCACGCCCTTGGAGCTTGTTTGAGACCGTACAGAGCTTTGTTCAGTTTGTATACGTGGTTCAGGAACTCTGGATTAACGAATCCTTCTGGCTGGCAGACATAGACTGTTTCTTTCAGTTGACCATTCAGAAAAGTAGTTTTGACGTCCATCTGAAAGACCGTTATATTCATATGAGCCGCAAACGCGAGAAAGATCCGAACAGCCTCAAGACGAGCAACTGGAGCGAATGATTCTTCAAAGTCAATACCCTCTTCCTGTCTATAACCCTTAGCTACCAGACATGACTTGTTTCTGATTACGTTCCCTTCCGCATCCAATTTGTTCTTCCAAATCCATTTTAGACCAGTGACATAGACCCCTGTTGGTCTTTCAACCAGTTCCCATACTTCAAGACGTTTAAACTGATTGAGTTCTTCTTGCATGGATTCAATCCAGTTGTCTTTGGTCATTGCGTCTTTAATGTTTTTAGGTTCAGATTGGCAGACAGTGAGTGCATAAGTGCAATGTTCACCATCTGTGTGAAGACATTGTCTTGTTACGACTGGTTGATTTGGGTTACCAATAATGTTCTCAAGAGGATGGTCTTTTGTCCAACGATGTGTCGAGGGTTGATGTTGGTATACATTGTGCAGATTTTGAGGATTCAAATGGCTTGTTGATGATTCCGCAACATCAGGTGCAGCAGTTTCATTAGCAAATGGGTTAAAGAACGCATTTGGATCAAAATATGCAGGTGGGGGTACTTCATTAAGAACATCAGCAGCTGGTTTAGCGTCGTTGGAAGCAGTTTGTTCAACTATTGTTGTAGAGTCAACTGGTGGTGCTTCTTCAACAGTAGTTGTTGTAGCAGGTGTATCAGGTATTGGAATATGATCAGGTTGAGCAGCAGAGACATCAGATACACCTAGAGCACGTTCATTAATGTCATTACTAAACAGCGGAGCAAATAGATTTTCCATTTGTTGACGAGTAAGATGGGGGCTTGGTTCAGCTGATGATGGGGTTTGAGGGAGTTTAAACGGTTGTGCCGGGTTCCAAACTGGTATGCTCATAAGCCATTTTTGTAAGCTCATCGAAATTTGCATGAATTATTTCCATAACCTTCTTTGTACAACGATTCCAGATCTGGTAACCTTTAAAATTCTTACAATATCTAATAAAGACTCAAATGCCAGCTTTGGCTTTTGGCTTTCCAAAGTCATCACGATCATTATTTATGTAGCAAAGGGATCCAAATACATGAAAGTGTTTGAGATTCGGTTTATGGCTGTGGATAAGCTCAAAAGGTGTTTTGTTTTGGCGTTTTGTATTCATTGAACGATTTTAAGTATAGCATGCAGTTGATATAGCTTCTGCCCACAAGTAATCTGGAAGTTTAGCATTGATTAACATTGTTCTTGCAGCTTCCACTAACGTACGATTTCATCTTTCAACAACTCCGTTTTTTTCTGGTGTACGTGCAATAGATGTTTGATGTCCAATTCCCACTTTCTCATAAAATTCTCGAAGAGTTTGGTTCACAAATTCAGTTCCTTAGTCTGTTCTGATTTGGCGGACGGTGTTCCGGAGCTGAACTTGAATTTTCGTGAGAAAGGTGATGATCATTTATGGAGCTTGATCTTTGCTTCGAAGAAAGTAGACCCAAGTCCATCGTGAGTAGTCATCGACAATTACCAAGATGTAGTGTTTGCCATTAATTGTTTGCACGCGCATCGGGCCACACAAATCCATAAGAAGAAGATGAAGCACATGCTGAGAGCTGTATTCCACCTTTGAAGGAAAATGAGCATGAGTGCTTTTCCCTTGTTTACAAGCTGAGCAAAGGTGATCTTTAGAATACCAGAATCTCGGGAGACCTTCAACAAGTTTGTGTCGAGCAAGGTTGGTGATGGTTTGAAAGTTTAAATGTGAGAGACGACGGTGCCATAGCCAGGATTTTGTTGATGTTTCCTTTGAAAGTAGACATATGGGAGATGAAGCAACCATGTCTTGCATTGAGATTGTGTACAGACTAGAATTGCGAGAGCCATACATAAGATCGTTTCCTTGTAGATCACGAATGAAAGAAGTTTTCTCCCAAAAAGCAACCTCCAAGTCTCCATCACAGAATTGACCGACTGAAAAGAGATTGTGACTAAGGCCTTCCACATAATAAACCCTGCTAATTTCAATGTTTCCATTGATGTAATCTCCGTAGCCCATGATAGCTGCGAAGTGATCATTCCCGAATCTGACAGTGCCAATGAACTTTGCAACAAAGTTTGATAGCAGTTTAAGATTGCATGTCATGTGTCGGGAACATCCGCTATCAACAATCCAAAGGATGATCTGTATCACCTGCATTACACACAGATGACACAGATGGAATAGAAGTAGATGTGGAACCCGAAGAGTTAGGGCGTTCCGAAGCAGTTATAGTCAAAATACACACGTCAATGATTTTTGGCATCCATTTAAATCCTAGTGTATTATGTATCCATTTCTACCATCTCCAACTAGTCTTTGCTTTAGTCTTAGTGAATGCACTAGGTGGTACTACATTCCTTGGAGGTAATACTGGAACTACAAGGACATCAATGCGTTTCTTAGAATCTAACGAGGGCGGTTTACCAAGCACAGACTTAGAACCATTAGTGGACCTAGTGGTATTCCGTTTCTTAGGATTCCTTAAACGAGACAAGATAGCTTTAGCAACACATTTATCATGAAACTCGGAAAGCATACTTTTATGACAAATAACACACGAAGCTTCAGACTGAATATCAAAAGTACTTAAAGGTTCAACATTTGTTACAACACTTTTTCCATTACATTTGTCAGACACAATATCTAAAGTGGGTGCAACATGGGTCTTATTCAAAGTCCTAGGGTTTTCTTCTACTTCAGCATTCTTTATTGTTCTTTTCTTAGGTCGCAACTTCCTATTCTTCCTTGTATTTCTCCTAGACTGTGAAGTGCGGATGTTTGGAAAAGAGGCAACTATTCCTGTTTCAGTAGAGGGAAACACATTAGTATCTTGTGGTTTGTCATTAGGCATTCGAGGTTCACGTTTGCTAAGTGTTACAGGTGCAATTCTCTTAATGATGTTAGGCGGAACTTTTTCATACTTTCCTACATCTCCCTTAACTTAAAGATAGTGTGCACCAAATCTTGATTTTCAGAACGAAGATTTCCAGAAAAGTTCATGACTTCTTTAGTGTGTGTAAGATAATGATCAAGTTCGTTTGATGCTTCATCATGAGTCTTTTTGAGTAAATCAAATATGACACCATATTCCTTTTTAACTTTTGCAAGTTCTTGTTCATATTTTGAGATTTGACATTTTAAAGACACGTTTTGATCATCCAGTTGCTTAATTTTAGGATAAAAAGATTTTGAGCGCAACTGAGTGATTTTGTTTTGCAGAGAAAGTTCACGATTTTGACAATCTTTTTGACACTATTGAAGACGACGTTTTGCATTTGAAAGTTCGTTAATCAATCGTTCATTTTCAACTTTTAAAGATTCGATCTGATGCACAGTATCAGTATTCTCAACAATTTCAACAGAATCAACAGTATCAGCAGAGATATAATCAAATGCATATGAGAAAGAATGCAATAACACAACATTATGGATATCGGCACAGATAACATCTTTCAAGAGTCGATCAACATCTTTTCTTAACATTTTCTTTATACGTTTTGTATTAGAAATAGATGTTTCTGTTTTCTCGAAAACGATTTCATCAATCCAAGTTCCTTATGAAATTCCCTATCCCAATACAATGCACAATTTTTCAAAATTTTAACATGGGGTAAAAGTCTTTTCTGAAAAATATATCTTTTTTCTCGCGCCTGAGGCGATTGAAAATGTTCGACTTTTATTTCAGAATGAAATTCAATCTTACGTTCTAAAAGTTTGAGGTCCGAAGTGAAAATGTCAAAGTATCTAAAAATTTGACGATTTTCGAGTTTTGATTTTACTTCACTGAGTGAAGGTAAAGGACCATAAATTTGTGCATAATTTGGTTGGGGAGCAACATTAGAAGACTCAGACGTTTTTGTGATAACCCTAGGTGTATTAGAAGAATCCTTTGGTGGGACGAAAGTGACGGCTTTTGAATAGTTGAATGGTTTGTTATAAACAACATTTTCTAATTTTGATCGACTCTCGTCTTCTGTATCTAATTCCTCTTGATGATGATATTCAATAACACTCATAACGTAATCATCAATTTTATATTCTGCACTGGAAACTTCAAGATTTGGTTTGAATGCTTTGGTTGAAAGCTTTGGCTTGTAATCAGCAAGATTCGGTCCATATCCATTTGGATTGGGTTTTAAAGTACACTTTTGAATGGTTGTGATTGACTCACCATGTTTATAAACAACATTTCGAAACACTTTAAGTTTGTTTTGTAAGCCGACGATTTCTTCAAGATGGTCATCTATTCGTTTCGTTGAATGCTTTTTGTACGCAGAGAACTGTTTTTGACAAGTTAACAACTCAGCCTTGGCTTTTTGAGTTTCCAACGTAAGAGCGTTAAGTTGCTTTTTATGTTCATGTTTCAGTTGTTCTATTTGAGACAACAAAGCATTCTTCGATGCGGCTAGATCACGAATCTGTCGCTCTAAAGATTTTTCGTTTTGATGTGATTTAGCAAAAGCGGCTTCAAAACCTTTTTCACGGTTTTCTTGAGTTTTGAAAAAATTGAGTTGTCGTTTTAAGCATTCAATACCCTGGTTAACAGTGCATTTTTACTGTGTAATTTCTGATTTAATGCATAACATTCATCCATTCGGGATTGTTGGTCTTTAAGTAAGAGATCAATATCTGGACTAGGAAAAAGTTCAGCATGTTCAACGTGAGTCACAACATGATCACTATTCAGATCCTTAAGTATAACCACGGAGTCAATTTGAGTATCAAAGGTAACCATAGGGTCATCTTGATCATCAAATGTAACTACGGGGTCTAGTTGAGAATCGTCAGAATGAGATGTGGACGACTCATTTTGAACATTCTGATCCTTGCCGGATTCAGATGTTGGCTGAGATATGAGATCAGTGATGAATATGGTTTGTTCGGCTACCTGAGACAAGCCATCAGTGTCATATACTAGGCATGTGTAACTCATGTGGAGAGCTTGCATTTGTGCCATCAACATCACTGCTGCATTAGCTTGCAAGTCCTCCATATCATTATTTGAGTCTGCATCTGCCATAAAGCTCTGTTCTTTGTTTGTGAGAGTTCCACCAGCTTCATCCTTAAGAGCCAAAAGTAAAGCTTCCTTGTGATAAGCACTGCCCCTAGTCCTTGGATTTGGGCATGCATTAGCCAGGTGTCCCATCTCATTACAGTTGTAGCAACGAAGACCATTTATCCCATTCTGAGCATTACCCTGTTCAACCACTTGAGCTCTCTGTTGTTGTGGAGCACCCATGTTATTCCTTCCCATAGCATTAAACCCTTGACCTCCTCCCATCTGACGACCATAACCATGATTCTGAACTTCAACACGTCCATTGTTCACAACAGCCTAATTCCTTGTGTTTGATGAGGAGCGAATGCGATTGTTGGATTTGTTTGTATATCGGCCGAAGGCTTTAGCAATCATAACAAATCCTTGTTGCAATGCATCAAAAGCTTCAGAGTCCTCATTAGCTTCACTGTAAAGTGCTTGATCATTGTTGTTGTTGTATGGAACCAATTGAGTTTGTTGAGATTGTTGTTGTGACTGATCATATGGTGTAATTGTTGCAGTTGGTTGAGGAGGATAACTAGTTTGAGCCCACAAAGCAAGTTGTTGATTGTCCGGAAGTGATGGTGAAGCAGTTTGTCCACGGATAACCCTTTCTTTGTCAACTTCTTTTTGATGTGGTTTCAAATAGTCGTACAATAATCCGTAAGAAGCATGATGAAGATTCTTCGCTTGACGGATGAAAATGACATACTTCTCCCATTCAGGACCAAGACTACTTAGGAACTTTGTATTGACTGTAATTCTTGGCATGATGATGTTGTGTTTATCCAAATCATTGATGATGTCAGAAAATCAATGATGCTTAGACTCTAGTGTCTCTCCAGGTTCAATCATGAAGTATTCATAAGCCAAGTAAATTTTGGATTCCATATCCTCTTGATTGAGTGTAGTACCTTCCATGAGAAGATGAATATGTTCCCACACTGCTTTTGCAGTCTTTTGAGCATCAACACTTCGAAGAATTGGGTTTGGTAATCCTAAAAGGATATATTGCATTGCTAGCTCATCAGCTTCGTAGTGTAGAAGTTCATCACCAGAAAGGTCAGCAAGAGTTGCAATGTTTGTGAGATCATCTGTTGGTGGAACATCATTTGGATCTCCGGGTGTAACAACAATAGGCATCTGAAATGAACCTTCCAAGATAACCTTCTTTAAGAACTTTCCATGTGGCTTCTTTAGATCGCAAAACCTAAAGAACCTAATCACCCATTGATCATAGTTTCCTAGAGTGAGCATTGGAGGTCTATCAAGTGATCGTGCCTCATGAATGGATTGCTGGCTACTTAAAGCTTCACACATCTTTACAAACCAAGTTGGTTCCTTCATAGTATTCCTGGATGGATGTTGATTGTAAATGTTTGTGTAAGGTTGTACTTGAAGACTAGGTGGTGGTTGAACCCTTTGTGGTGGAATTGCTCCTTGTTGTGGATAATGTTGTTGATTGAATTGTTGTTGATAAATTTGTTGTTGTTGATTGAATTGTTGATGTTGTGGACTTAGTTGTTGTTGTTGTTGTTGTTGATTATAAGTTTAAGGAAAATAGCTAGAGTATGGAGGTTGAGACATGTTGAAAACTTGTGTTGTTAAATGGATCTTTGTAGTCGAATGAAACGTTGTTGATGAAGTATCCTTAGGCGTAGAAAAACCAAGTTTAGGCAAAGCAACACTTAGCCGTAAAAACACCAAACTTACGCGTAAAAGCAGTATTTACGCGTAGGATTAGCTTACGCGTAATAATTGAGAAACACTAAAGTTATGCGTAAACTAAAAGTTAGGCGTAGAAGACTTAGGCGTAGGATTAGCTTATGCGAAAGACAGAGCTTAGGCGTAAGAAAAATATTATGCGGAAAGAATTCTACGCATAAGTTTGAGCTTATGCGTAAGATTAGGGTTTTGCCAAAAAAATCTTTTACACTATCACAGTGTAAAGGATATCCAAAGTCAAAGTGTTTTCAGGCTTATCCAAGTAAGAAAACACTGAGTAAACCACGGAAACTGAAGATCGATCCAAGGAAAAGTTACGCGTAAGATTAGGGTTTTGATACGCGTAAAACTTAACCAAAACTGATTTTTTAGCCAAAAATTATTCTAAACCCGATTTTTGTGATGAAACAGCTTCAATATCACCAAAATAACACAAAATTGTGAAACTTGATGATCCAAAACTTAGAAACACCTTACGCGTAAAAAGATATACACGTATAAAAACAAGTTTAAAATCAACGAAATACACGTAAGTTTGAAACTTTTTGCCAAAAACAGATATTTTAACACCTAAAAACGTTGAAAGTACAAGAATCTTGGATTGAAAAGTGTAAAAAATAAGTTTTTAAGCGTGACAAAGTTTGGAACCCGTGTGTTACGCGTAAGACCAAAAAACCAACTTCAAAAACAAAACCTTTTCACCCAACTATTTGGCGAATGATACCACTGTTAGGTCACCATATATGTAACACAAGCATCAATAGAAGAAATAGAGAAGAAGAGATCGGATGAACAATATCAAACACACACGTATGGATAATATGAAGAGTTACGCGTAGAGTATGAAAGATAAATTGAACAACCAACCCTCAAGTGAGGGTTTACAAGAGTATTTATAGGGCAAGGAGCTAGGGCAACACTTCTAGCAACCTTCCCTTCTTATGGGCTTGGGCCAAGGCTCATGGGCTTTCTACATAAGCCTTGGCATGATTACTAACATAAAAGCCATATTAAGCTAACTATTACATATTAATTACTAACACTTGAAATATAGTTTAGGAGTGATTCCAACAACCTGTAAGATTCTTTCTAAACTCTAGGTTGTCTACTCCAAAACGAGAAACATCTGCCCTAAGTGGTTGAAAACTACCAGTGGGATGAGAGATTGCATGATAACCATTGTCTTTCTTAAACTCTGGAGGTGTTTGACTAATTGATTCCTCATCACTAGATGTGTTATCTACATAATTGATGAGTTCATGATCACTAGTTGTTATATCCTGAAAATCAAGTTGGTTCTCATTACTAGGTGGGTTTTCCTCTATGCTACTAAAGTTCATACCAAATCCTAGTCCAGTTCTAATGTAGGCTCTTCTGTGTTTTTCAACATAACTAACATGAGAAAGACCAGATTGTCCCCAAGCAGCAAATTTTTCTAACAAATCCTCCCTTTTCTTAGTCAGCTTTTCAATCTCTGAAATCTTACATCCTAACTTCCATTTACTTAATTTTAACTGATAATCCTGTTGTTCATACTTTTCTGCCCAAGCCATTTCATTATTCTCATGTGTTATTATTTTGGCTTCCATAGACTCTAAAGTGATTTGATAACCAGCTACCTCTGACCTAGCCCTACTATAGTTATCTCTTTCAGTTACATAATCATTAAGCACTTTTGGATAAAAATTATGACACTTAGAGCATACCTCAGAGATAGGGGGAAAACTTGGTGAAGTAGCTACCATAGCAAACAGAACAGGTTCATCTTCATTCTCCATGCTCCAATCAAAGCTTCCTAGACCATCTCTGGATTCCAAAGCAGCATGTCCAGGTTCCTCATAAAAGGTTGTGCTCCAATCAAACTCTTCTACTAATTCTTCCACTGCTACCATACAATATGTTACTGGTTCATCATCAAACTCAGCTCTCCAGTCAACCTCTGATAGATTTTCTTGAGCAACCAAAGCTTTTGTTTTAGTTATAGGGATTTACTTTAGTTCAAGCTTAGGTTTGTCAGTCATCCTGTTTGCCTGATATTTAGCAAACTTGCATTCCCTGGCAAAGTGTCCAGTCTTTTGACAGTTAAAGCATTCAATCTTTGACTTGTCAAAGGTGATACCCTATTTGGGTTTGAAGTCAATGCCTCTTCCTGTTTTCTTCATGAACTTCTTGATTCTAGCAGTGATCATAGCAACTTGCCACCTGATATCAATTTCTTCAAGAGCATCCTCTACAATTTGTGACAAATCCTCTTCATAAGTAACAGGTAAAGTGGCTTGGTGAGCAAAGAAT